>CAXITT010002137.1:0-20916 GCA_964033795.1 Lymnaea stagnalis
ACATATTTTACAGGAAATTAAACATATTTTACAGGAAATTAAACATATTTTACAGAAAATTAAACATATTTTACAGAAAATTACACATATTTTACAGGAAATTAAACATATTTTACAGAAAATTACACATATTTTACAGGAAATTAAACATATTTTACAGGAAATTAAACATATTTTACAGAAAATTAAACATATTTTACAGAAAATTAAACATATTTTACAGAAAATTAAACATATTTTACAGAAAATTACACATATTTTACAGAAAATTACACATATTTTACAGAAAATTAAACATATTTTACAGAAAATTAAACATATTTTACAGGAAATTACAAATATTTTACAGGATATTACACATATTTTACAGGAAATTAAACATATTTTACAGGAAATTAAACATATTTTACAGGAAATTAAACATATTTTACAGAAAATTAAACATATTTTACAGGAAATTACACATATTTTACAGGAAATTACACATATTTTACAGGAAATTAAACATATTTTACAGAAAATTACACATATTTTACAGAAAATTACACATATTTTACAGAAAATTACACATATTTTACAGAAAATTAAACATATTTTACAGAAAATTACACATATTTTACAGAAAATTACACATATTTTACAGGAAATTACACATATTTTACAGGAAATTACACATATTTTACAGAAAATTAAACATATTTTACAGAAATTTACACATATTTTACAGGAAATTAAACATATTTTACAGAAAATTACACATATTTTACAGAAAATTAAACATATTTTACAGAAAATAAAACATATTTTACAGAAAATTACACATATTTTACAGAAAATTACACTTATTTTACAAGAAATTACACATATTTTACAGGATATTACACATATTTTACAGGAAATTAAACATATTTTACAGGAAATTAAACATATTTTACAGAAAATTAAACATATTTTACAGGAAATTAAACATATTTTACCGAAAATTACACATATTTTACAGGAAATTACACATATTTTACAGGAAATTAAACATATTTTACAGAAAATTACACATATTTTACAGAAAATTACACATATTTTACAGGAAATTACACATATTTTACAGGATATTACACATATTTTACAGGAAATTAAACATATTTTACAGGAAATTACACATATTTTACAGGAAATTACACATATTTTACAGGAAATTAAACATATTTTACAGAAAATTAAACATATTTTACAGAAAATTACACATATTTTACAGGAAATTAAACATATTTTACAGAAAATTACACATATTTTACAGGAAATTAAACATATTTTACAGAAAATTACACATATTTTACAGGAAATTACACATATTTTACAGGAAATTACACATATTTTACAGGAAATTACACATATTTTACAGAAAATTAAACATATTTTACAGGAAATTACACATATTTTACTGGAAATTACACATATTTTACAGGAAATTAAACATATTTTACAGAAAATTAAACATATTTTACAGAAAATTACACATATTTTACAGAAAATTACACATATTTTACAGAAAATTACACATATTTTACAGAAAATTACACATATTTTACAGAAAATTACACATATTTTACAGAAAATTACACATATTTTACAGAAAATTACACATATTTTACAGAAAATTACACATATTTTACAGAAAATTACACATATTTTACAGAAAATTACACATATTTTACAGAAAATTACACATATTTTACAGAAAATTACACATATTTTACAGAAAATTACACATATTTTACAGAAAATTACACATATTTTACAGAAAATTACACATATTTTACAGAAAATTACACATATTTTACAGAAAATTACACATATTTTACAGAAAATTACACATATTTTACAGAAAATTACACATATTTTACAGAAAATTACACATATTTTACAGAAAATTACACATATTTTACAGAAAATTACACATATTTTACAGAAAATTACACATATTTTACAGAAAATTACACATATTTTACAGAAAATTACACATATTTTACAGAAAATTACACATATTTTACAGAAAATTACACATATTTTACAGAAAATTACACATATTTTACAGAAAATTACACATATTTTACAGAAAATTACACATATTTTACAGAAAATTACACATATTTTACAGAAAATTACACATATTTTACAGAAAATTACACATATTTTACAGAAAATTACACATATTTTACAGAAAATTACACATATTTTACAGAAAATTACACATATTTTACAGAAAATTACACATATTTTACAGAAAATTACACATATTTTACAGAAAATTACACATATTTTACAGAAAATTACACATATTTTACAGAAAATTACACATATTTTACAGAAAATTACACATATTTTACAGAAAATTACACATATTTTACAGAAAATTACACATATTTTACAGAAAATTACACATATTTTACAGAAAATTACACATATTTTACAGAAAATTACACATATTTTACAGAAAATTACACATATTTTACAGAAAATTACACATATTTTACAGAAAATTACACATATTTTACAGAAAATTACACATATTTTACAGAAAATTACACATATTTTACAGAAAATTACACATATTTTACAGAAAATTACACATATTTTACAGAAAATTACACATATTTTACAGAAAATTACACATATTTTACAGAAAATTACACATATTTTACAGAAAATTACACATATTTTACAGAAAATTACACATATTTTACAGAAAATTACACATATTTTACAGAAAATTACACATATTTTACAGAAAATTACACATATTTTACAGAAAATTACACATATTTTACAGAAAATTACACATATTTTACAGAAAATTACACATATTTTACAGAAAATTACACATATTTTACAGAAAATTACACATATTTTACAGAAAATTACACATATTTTACAGAAAATTACACATATTTTACAGAAAATTACACATATTTTACAGAAAATTACACATATTTTACAGAAAATTACACATATTTTACAGAAAATTACACATATTTTACAGAAAATTACACATATTTTACAGAAAATTACACATATTTTACAGAAAATTACACATATTTTACAGAAAATTACACATATTTTACAGAAAATTACACATATTTTACAGAAAATTACACATATTTTACAGAAAATTACACATATTTTACAGAAAATTACACATATTTTACAGAAAATTACACATATTTTACAGAAAATTACACATATTTTACAGAAAATTACACATATTTTACAGAAAATTACACATATTTTACAGAAAATTACACATATTTTACAGAAAATTACACATATTTTACAGAAAATTACACATATTTTACAGAAAATTACACATATTTTACAGAAAATTACACATATTTTACAGAAAATTACACATATTTTACAGAAAATTACACATATTTTACAGAAAATTACACATATTTTACAGAAAATTACACATATTTTACAGAAAATTACACATATTTTACAGAAAATTACACATATTTTACAGAAAATTACACATATTTTACAGAAAATTACACATATTTTACAGAAAATTACACATATTTTACAGAAAATTACACATATTTTACAGAAAATTACACATATTTTACAGAAAATTACACATATTTTACAGAAAATTACACATATTTTACAGAAAATTACACATATTTTACAGAAAATTACACATATTTTACAGAAAATTACACATATTTTACAGAAAATTACACATATTTTACAGAAAATTACACATATTTTACAGAAAATTACACATATTTTACAGAAAATTACACATATTTTACAGAAAATTACACATATTTTACAGAAAATTACACATATTTTACAGAAAATTACACATATTTTACAGAAAATTACACATATTTTACAGAAAATTACACATATTTTACAGAAAATTACACATATTTTACAGAAAATTACACATATTTTACAGAAAATTACACATATTTTACAGAAAATTACACATATTTTACAGAAAATTACACATATTTTACAGAAAATTACACATATTTTACAGAAAATTACACATATTTTACAGAAAATTACACATATTTTACAGAAAATTACACATATTTTACAGAAAATTACACATATTTTACAGAAAATTACACATATTTTACAGAAAATTACACATATTTTACAGAAAATTACACATATTTTACAGAAAATTACACATATTTTACAGAAAATTACACATATTTTACAGAAAATTACACATATTTTACAGAAAATTACACATATTTTACAGAAAATTACACATATTTTACAGAAAATTACACATATTTTACAGAAAATTACACATATTTTACAGAAAATTACACATATTTTACAGAAAATTACACATATTTTACAGAAAATTACACATATTTTACAGAAAATTACACATATTTTACAGAAAATTACACATATTTTACAGAAAATTACACATATTTTACAGAAAATTACACATATTTTACAGAAAATTACACATATTTTACAGAAAATTACACATATTTTACAGAAAATTACACATATTTTACAGAAAATTACACATATTTTACAGAAAATTACACATATTTTACAGAAAATTACACATATTTTACAGAAAATTACACATATTTTACAGAAAATTACACATATTTTACAGAAAATTACACATATTTTACAGAAAATTACACATATTTTACAGAAAATTACACATATTTTACAGAAAATTACACATATTTTACAGAAAATTACACATATTTTACAGAAAATTACACATATTTTACAGAAAATTACACATATTTTACAGAAAATTACACATATTTTACAGAAAATTACACATATTTTACAGAAAATTACACATATTTTACAGAAAATTACACATATTTTACAGAAAATTACACATATTTTACAGAAAATTACACATATTTTACAGAAAATTACACATATTTTACAGAAAATTACACATATTTTACAGAAAATTACACATATTTTACAGAAAATTACACATATTTTACAGAAAATTACACATATTTTACAGAAAATTACACATATTTTACAGAAAATTACACATATTTTACAGAAAATTACACATATTTTACAGAAAATTACACATATTTTACAGAAAATTACACATATTTTACAGAAAATTACACATATTTTACAGAAAATTACACATATTTTACAGAAAATTACACATATTTTACAGAAAATTACACATATTTTACAGAAAATTACACATATTTTACAGAAAATTACACATATTTTACAGAAAATTACACATATTTTACAGAAAATTACACATATTTTACAGAAAATTACACATATTTTACAGAAAATTACACATATTTTACAGAAAATTACACATATTTTACAGAAAATTACACATATTTTACAGAAAATTACACATATTTTACAGAAAATTACACATATTTTACAGAAAATTACACATATTTTACAGAAAATTACACATATTTTACAGAAAATTACACATATTTTACAGAAAATTACACATATTTTACAGAAAATTACACATATTTTACAGAAAATTACACATATTTTACAGAAAATTACACATATTTTACAGAAAATTACACATATTTTACAGAAAATTACACATATTTTACAGAAAATTACACATATTTTACAGAAAATTACACATATTTTACAGAAAATTACACATATTTTACAGAAAATTACACATATTTTACAGAAAATTACACATATTTTACAGAAAATTACACATATTTTACAGAAAATTACACATATTTTACAGAAAATTACACATATTTTACAGAAAATTACACATATTTTACAGAAAATTACACATATTTTACAGAAAATTACACATATTTTACAGAAAATTACACATATTTTACAGAAAATTACACATATTTTACAGAAAATTACACATATTTTACAGAAAATTACACATATTTTACAGAAAATTACACATATTTTACAGAAAATTACACATATTTTACAGAAAATTACACATATTTTACAGAAAATTACACATATTTTACAGAAAATTACACATATTTTACAGAAAATTACACATATTTTACAGAAAATTACACATATTTTACAGAAAATTACACATATTTTACAGAAAATTACACATATTTTACAGAAAATTACACATATTTTACAGAAAATTACACATATTTTACAGAAAATTACACATATTTTACAGAAAATTACACATATTTTACAGAAAATTACACATATTTTACAGAAAATTACACATATTTTACAGAAAATTACACATATTTTACAGAAAATTACACATATTTTACAGAAAATTACACATATTTTACAGAAAATTACACATATTTTACAGAAAATTACACATATTTTACAGAAAATTACACATATTTTACAGAAAATTACACATATTTTACAGAAAATTACACATATTTTACAGAAAATTACACATATTTTACAGAAAATTACACATATTTTACAGAAAATTACACATATTTTACAGAAAATTACACATATTTTACAGAAAATTACACATATTTTACAGAAAATTACACATATTTTACAGAAAATTACACATATTTTACAGAAAATTACACATATTTTACAGAAAATTACACATATTTTACAGAAAATTACACATATTTTACAGAAAATTACACATATTTTACAGAAAATTACACATATTTTACAGAAAATTACACATATTTTACAGAAAATTACACATATTTTACAGAAAATTACACATATTTTACAGAAAATTACACATATTTTACAGAAAATTACACATATTTTACAGAAAATTACACATATTTTACAGAAAATTACACATATTTTACAGAAAATTACACATATTTTACAGAAAATTACACATATTTTACAGAAAATTACACATATTTTACAGAAAATTACACATATTTTACAGAAAATTACACATATTTTACAGAAAATTACACATATTTTACAGAAAATTACACATATTTTACAGAAAATTACACATATTTTACAGAAAATTACACATATTTTACAGAAAATTACACATATTTTACAGAAAATTACACATATTTTACAGAAAATTACACATATTTTACAGAAAATTACACATATTTTACAGAAAATTACACATATTTTACAGAAAATTACACATATTTTACAGAAAATTACACATATTTTACAGAAAATTACACATATTTTACAGAAAATTACACATATTTTACAGAAAATTACACATATTTTACAGAAAATTACACATATTTTACAGAAAATTACACATATTTTACAGAAAATTACACATATTTTACAGAAAATTACACATATTTTACAGAAAATTACACATATTTTACAGAAAATTACACATATTTTACAGAAAATTACACATATTTTACAGAAAATTACACATATTTTACAGAAAATTACACATATTTTACAGAAAATTACACATATTTTACAGAAAATTACACATATTTTACAGAAAATTACACATATTTTACAGAAAATTAAACATATTTTACAGAAAATTAAACATATTTTACAGAAAATTACACATATTTTACAGGAAATTAAACATATTTTACAGAAAATTACACATATTTTACAGGAAATTAAACATATTTTACAGGAAATTAAACATATTTTACAGAAAATTAAACATATTTTACAGAAAATTAAACATATTTTACAGAAAATTAAACATATTTTACAGAAAATTACACATATTTTACAGAAAATTACACATATTTTACAGAAAATTAAACATATTTTACAGAAAATTAAACATATTTTACAGGAAATTACAAATATTTTACAGGATATTACACATATTTTACAGGAAATTAAACATATTTTACAGGAAATTAAACATATTTTACAGGAAATTAAACATATTTTACAGAAAATTAAACATATTTTACAGGAAATTACACATATTTTACAGGAAATTACACATATTTTACAGGAAATTAAACATATTTTACAGAAAATTACACATATTTTACAGAAAATTACACATATTTTACAGAAAATTACACATATTTTACAGAAAATTACACATATTTTACAGAAAATTAAACATATTTTACAGGAAATTACAAATATTTTACAGGATATTACACATATTTTACAGGAAATTAAACATATTTTACAGGAAATTAAACATATTTTACAGGAAATTAAACATATTTTACAGAAAATTAAACATATTTTACAGAAAATAACACATATTTTACAGGAAATTACACATATTTTACAGGAAATTAAACATATTTTACAGAAAATTACACATATTTTACAGAAAATTACACATATTTTACAGAAAATTAAACATATTTTACAGAAAATTAAACATATTTTACAGAAAATTAAACATATTTTACAGAAAATTAAACATATTTTACAGAAAATTACACATATTTTACAGAAAATTACACATATTTTACAGAAAATTACACATATTTTACAGAAAATTACACATATTTTACAGAAAATTACACATATTTTACAGAAAATTACACATATTTTACAGAAAATTACACATATTTTACAGAAAATTACACATATTTTACAGAAAATTACACATATTTTACAGAAAATTACACATATTTTACAGAAAATTACACATATTTTACAGAAAATTACACATATTTTACAGAAAATTACACATATTTTACAGAAAATTACACATATTTTACAGAAAATTACACATATTTTACAGAAAATTACACATATTTTACAGAAAATTACACATATTTTACAGAAAATTACACATATTTTACAGAAAATTACACATATTTTACAGAAAATTACACATATTTTACAGAAAATTACACATATTTTACAGAAAATTACACATATTTTACAGAAAATTACACATATTTTACAGAAAATTACACATATTTTACAGAAAATTACACATATTTTACAGAAAATTACACATATTTTACAGAAAATTACACATATTTTACAGAAAATTACACATATTTTACAGAAAATTACACATATTTTACAGAAAATTACACATATTTTACAGAAAATTACACATATTTTACAGAAAATTACACATATTTTACAGAAAATTACACATATTTTACAGAAAATTACACATATTTTACAGAAAATTACACATATTTTACAGAAAATTACACATATTTTACAGAAAATTACACATATTTTACAGAAAATTACACATATTTTACAGAAAATTACACATATTTTACAGAAAATTACACATATTTTACAGAAAATTACACATATTTTACAGAAAATTACACATATTTTACAGAAAATTACACATATTTTACAGAAAATTACACATATTTTACAGAAAATTACACATATTTTACAGAAAATTACACATATTTTACAGAAAATTAAACATATTTTACAGAAAATTAAACATATTTTACAGAAAATTACACATATTTTACAGGAAATTAAACATATTTTACAGAAAATTACACATATTTTACAGGAAATTAAACATATTTTACAGGAAATTAAACATATTTTACAGAAAATTAAACATATTTTACAGAAAATTAAACATATTTTACAGAAAATTAAACATATTTTACAGAAAATTACACATATTTTACAGAAAATTACACATATTTTACAGAAAATTAAACATATTTTACAGAAAATTAAACATATTTTACAGGAAATTACAAATATTTTACAGGATATTACACATATTTTACAGGAAATTAAACATATTTTACAGGAAATTAAACATATTTTACAGGAAATTAAACATATTTTACAGAAAATTAAACATATTTTACAGGAAATTACACATATTTTACAGGAAATTACACATATTTTACAGGAAATTAAACATATTTTACAGAAAATTACACATATTTTACAGAAAATTACACATATTTTACAGAAAATTACACATATTTTACAGAAAATTACACATATTTTACAGAAAATTAAACATATTTTACAGGAAATTACAAATATTTTACAGGATATTACAAATATTTTACAGGAAATTAAACATATTTTACAGGAAATTAAACATATTTTACAGGAAATTAAACATATTTTACAGAAAATTAAACATATTTTACAGAAAATAACACATATTTTACAGGAAATTAAACATATTTTACAGGAAATTAAACATATTTTACAGAAAATTAAACATATTTTACAGAAAATTAAACATATTTTACAGAAAATTACACATATTTTACAGGAAATTAAACATATTTTACAGGAAATTAAACATATTTTACAGGAAATTAAACATATTTTACAGGAAATTAAACATATTTTACAGGAAATTAAACATATTTTACAGGAAATTAAACATATTTTACAGGAAATTAAACATATTTTACAGGAAATTAAACATATTTTACAGGAAATTAAACATATTTTACAGGAAATTAAACATATTTTACAGGAAATTAAACATATTTTACAGGAAATTAAACATATTTTACAGGAAATTAAACATATTTTACAGGAAATTAAACATATTTTACAGGAAATTAAACATATTTTACAGGAAATTAAACATATTTTACAGGAAATTAAACATATTTTACAGGAAATTAAACATATTTTACAGGAAATTAAACATATTTTACAGGAAATTAAACATATTTTACAGGAAATTAAACATATTTTACAGGAAATTAAACATATTTTACAGGAAATTAAACATATTTTACAGGAAATTAAACATATTTTACAGGAAATTAAACATATTTTACAGGAAATTAAACATATTTTACAGGAAATTAAACATATTTTACAGGAAATTAAACATATTTTACAGGAAATTAAACATATTTTACAGGAAATTAAACATATTTTACAGGAAATTAAACATATTTTACAGGAAATTAAACATATTTTACAGGAAATTAAACATATTTTACAGGAAATTAAACATATTTTACAGGAAATTAAACATATTTTACAGGAAATTAAACATATTTTACAGGAAATTAAACATATTTTACAGGAAATTAAACATATTTTACAGGAAATTAAACATATTTTACAGGAAATTAAACATATTTTACAGGAAATTAAACATATTTTACAGGAAATTAAACATATTTTACAGGAAATTAAACATATTTTACAGGAAATTAAACATATTTTACAGAAAATTAAACATATTTTACAGAAAATTAAACATATTTTACAGAAAATTAAACATATTTTACAGAAAATTACACATATTTTACAGGAAATTACACATATTTTACAGGAAATTAAACATATTTTACAGGAAATTAAACATATTTTACAGGAAATTAAACATATTTTACAGGAAATTAAACATATTTTACAGAAAATTAAACATATTTTACAGAAAATTAAACATATTTTACAGAAAATTAAACATATTTTACAGAAAATTACACATATTTTACAGAAAATTAAACATATTTTACAGAAAATTACACATATTTTACAGAAAATTACACATATTTTACAGAAAATTACACATATTTTACAGAAAATTAAACATATTTTACAGAAAATTAAACATATTTTACAGGAAATTAAACATATTTTACCGAAAATTACACATATTTTACAGGAAATTAAACATATTTTACAGAAAATTAAACATATTTTACAGAAAATTACACATATTTTACAGGAAATTACACATATTTTACAGGAAATTAAACATATTTTACAGGAAATTAAACATATTTTACAGGAAATTACACATATTTTACAGGAAATTAAACATATTTTACAGAAAATTAAACATATTTTACAGAAAATTACACATATTTTACAGGAAATTACACATATTTTACAGAAAATTAAACATATTTTACAGAAATTTACACATATTTTACAGGAAATTAAACATATTTTACAGAAAATTACACATATTTTACAGAAAATTACACATATTTTACAGGAAATTACACATATTTTACAGAAAATTAAACATATTTTACAGGAAATTAAACATATTTTACAGAAAATTACACATATTTTATAGGAAAGTACACATATTTTACAGGAAATTAAACATATTTTACAGAAAATTACACATATTTTATAGGAAAGTACACATATTTTACAGGAAATTAAACATATTTTACAGGAAATTAAACATATTTTACTGAAAATTACACATGATCTCTTTAACTGTTACACTACACAGACCAATCCAGCCAGACCTCTTGAACAGCTCCATTACACAGAACAATCCAGTCAGACTTATTTATCAGCTCCACTACACAATCCAATCCAGCAAGACCCCTTTCACGGTTCCACTACACTAACCAAACCAGCCAGACCTCTTTAACAGCTCCACTACATAGACCAATCCAGGCAGACCACTTTAACGGCTCCACTACACGGACAAATCCAGACATACCTATTGAACAGCATCACTACACAGACCAATACAGCAAGACCTTTTCAACGGCTCCACAACAAAGAGCAATCAAGCCAGACTTATTTAACAGCTACACTACACAGACCAATCCAGCCAGACCTATTTAACAACTCCATTACACAGATTATAACAGCCAGACCTCTTAAATAGCTCCACTGCATAGACCAATCTAGCCAGAATTCTTAAAAAGCTCCACTACACAGACCAATCCAGCCAGACCTCTTTAACGGCTCAACTACACAAATCAATCCAACCAGACCTCTTAAGCAGCTCCACTAAACAGACCAATCCACCCAGAATACGTAAAAAGCTCCACTACATAGACCAATCCAGCAAGACCTCTTTTACAACTCAATACACAGACCAATCCAGCCAGATCTCTTTAACGGCTCCACAACACAGACCAATTCAGGCAGACCTCTTAAACAGCTTTAGTAAAAAATCCAATCCAGCCAGACCTCTTTAATAACTCCACTACACAGACTGATCCCTTTTAACGGCTCAACAACACAGACCAATCCAGCCAGATCTCTTAAACAGCTCCACTACAAAGACGAATCCAGCCAGACATATTTAACAGCTTCTTTAGACAGATCAATCCAGCAAGACCTCTTTAACGGTTCCACTACACAGACAAAACCAGCCAGACATTTTAAACAGTTCCATTACATTGATCAATTTAGCAAGACCTCTTTAACAGCTCCACTACACAGACCAATGTAGCCAGACCTCTTAAATGGCTCCAGTACACAGACCAATCCAGCCGGAACTCTTTGACGGCTCCACTACACAGACCAATACAGCCAGATCTCTTAAACAGCTCCAATACATAGATCAATCCATCAAGACCACTTTAATAGCTCCACTATACAGACCAATCTAGCATGACCTCTTAAATGGCTCCACTACACAGACAAATTTAGTCAGACCTCTTTAACATCTCCACTACACAGACCAATACAGCCAGACCTCTTAACCAGCTCCACTACACAGAGCAATCCAGCCAGACCTATTTAACAGCTTCACTACACTGACCAATCCAGCCAGACCTCTTTAACGGCTCCACTACACAGACAAATCCAGCCAGACATTTTTAACGGCTCCACTACACAGACAAATCCAGACATACTTATTTAACAGCATCAATACACAGACCAATCCAGCCAGACCTCTTTAATGGCTCCGCTACACAGACCAATACAGCCAGACCTCTTAACCAGCTCCACTACACAGAGCAATCCAGCCAGACCTATTTAACAGCTTCACTACACTGACCAATCCAGCCAGACCTCTTTAACGGCTCCACTACACAGACAAATCCAGCCAGACATTTTTAACGGCTCCACTACACAGACAAATCCAGACATACTTATTTAACAGCATCAATACACAGACCAATCCAGCCAGACCTCTTTAATGGCTCCGCTACACAGACCAAACAGCCAGACCTCTTAAACTGCTCCACTACATAGACCAATCCAGCTAGATCTCTTTAACGGTTCCACTACACAGACCAATCCAGCAAGACCTCTTAAACAGCTCCACTATACAGACCAATCAAGCCAGACATATTTAACAGCTTCACTAGACAGACCAATCCAGCCAGACCTCTTAACCAGCTCCACTACACAGAGCAATCCAGCCACACCTATTTAACAGCTCCACTACACAGACCAATCCAGCCAGACCTCTTTAACGGCTCCTCTACACAGACAAATCCATTCAGACCTCTTAAACTAATCCACTACATAGATAAATCCAGCCAGACCTCTTTAACGGTTCCACTACACAGACCAATCCAGCCAGACCTCTTAAACATCTCCACTACACAGACCAATCCAGCCAGACTTATTTAACAGCTCCACTTCACAAACCAATCCAGCAAGACCTCTTTAACGGTTCCACTACACTAACCAAACCAACCAGACCTCTTTAACAGCACCACTACATAGACCAATCCAGGCAGACCACTTTAACGGCTCCACTACACAGACAAACTAAGACATACCTATTGAACAGCATCACTAATCAGACCAATACAGCAAGACCTTTTCAACGGCTCCACAACAAAGAGCAATCAAGCCAGACTTATTTAACAGCTACACTACACAGACCAATCTAGCCAGACCTCTTTAACAACTCCACTATAAAGGCAAATCCAGCCAGGCCTCTTTAACGGCTCCACTACACAGACCAATCCAGCCAGACCTCTTCAACAGCTCTACTACACAGACCTATCCAGCCTGACCTATTTAACAGCTCCACTACACAGACCAATCCAGCCAGACCTCTTAAACAGTTCCACTAATCCACTACACAGACCAATCCAGCCAGACCTCTTCAACAGCTCTACTACACAGACCTATCCAGCCTGACCTATTTAACAGCTCCACTACACAGACCAATCCAGCCAGACCTCTTAAACAGTTCCACTAAATTGGCCAATCCAGGCAGAACTATTTAACAGCTCAACTACACAGACCAATCCAGCCAGACCACTTTAACAGCTCCACAACACAGACCAATCCAGCCAGACATCTTTAACGGCTCCACTATACAGAGCAAACCAGCCAGATCTCTTTAACGGCTCCACTACACAGACCAATACAGCCAGAGCTCTTAAAAAGCCCAACTACATAGATCAATTTAGCAAGACCTCTTTAACGGTTCCACTACACTGACCAATCCACCAGACCTCTAAAACAGCTTCACTACACAGACCAAGTCAGCCAGACCTCTTTAACAGCTCCACTACACAGACCAGTCCAGCCAGACCTCTTTAACGGCTCCACTACACAGACAAATCCAGCCATACATTTTTAACAGCTCCATTACACAGACAAATCCAGACATACCCATTTAACAGCATCACTACACAGACAAATGCAGCAAGAAATTTTTAACGGCTTAACAAAAAATAGCAATCCAGCCAGACTTATTTAACAGCTCCACTACACATACCAATCCAGCAAGACCTCTTTAACAACTCCACTACACAGACCAAACCAGACAGACCTCTTTAACGGCTCCACTACACATACCAATCCAGCCATACTTATTTAACAGTGCCACTACACAGAACAATCCAGCAAGATCGCTTAAACAGCTCCAATACACAGACCAATCCAGCCAGGCCTCTTTAACGGCTCGACTACACAGACAAATCCAGCCAGACCTCTTCAACAGCTCCCCTACACAGACCAAATCAGCCAGACCTCTTAAACAGCTCCAGTACAAAGACCAATCCAGCAAGACCTCTTTAACAACTCAACTACACAGTCTAATCCCGCTAGACCTCTTTAACGGCTCCACTACACAGACCTATTCAGCCAGACCTATTTAACAGCTCAACTACACAGACCAATCCGACAAGACCTCTTTAACGGCTCCGCTACACTGACCAATCCAGCAAGACCTCTTAAACAGCTCCACTACACAGACCAAGTCAGCCAGACCTCTTAAACAGCTCCACTACACAGAGCAATCCAGCCAGACCTATTTAACAGCTTCACTACACTGACCAATCCAGCCAGACCTTTTTAACGGCTCCACTACACAGACAAATCCAGCCAGACCTCTTCAACAGCTCCCCTACACAGACCAAATCAGCCAGACCTCTTAAACAGCTCCAGTACAAAGACCAATCCAGCAAGACCTCTTTAACAACTCAACTACACAGTCTAATCCCGCTAGACCTCTTTAACGGCTCCACTACACAGACCTATTCAGCCAGACCTATTTAACAGCTCAACTACACAGACCAATCCGACAAGACCTCTTTAACGGCTCCGCTACACTGACCAATCCAGCAAGACCTCTTAAACAGCTCCACTACACAGACCAAGTCAGCCAGACCTCTTAAACAGCTCCACTACACAGACCAATCCAGCCAGACCTCTTTAAAGGCTCGACTACACAGACAAATCAAACCAGAATTATTTAACAGCTCCACTACACAGACCATACCAGCCAGACCTCTTAAACAGTTCCATTTTACAGACCAATCCAGCCAGACATCTTTAACTGCTCAACTACACAGAGCAATCCAGCCAGATCTCTTTAACAGCTCACTACATAGACCAATCTAGCTAGACCTCTTTAACTGCTCCACTATACAGACCAATCCAGCTGACCTCTTTATCGGTTCCACAACACACACCAAGTCAGCCAGACCTCTTAAACAGCTCCACTACACAGACCAATCCAGCCAGACCTCTTTAACGGCTCCAATACACAATCAAATCCAGCCAGACATTTTAACGGCTCCACTACACAGACAAATCCAGACATACATATTTAACAGCATCACTACACAGACCAATCCAGCCAGAAATTTTTAACGGCTCCACAACAAAGAGCATTCCAGCCAGACTTATTTAACAGCTCCACTACACAGACCAAACAAGCAAGACCTCTTTAACAGCTCCACTACCAAGAAAAATCAAGCCAGACCCCTTAAATAGCTCCACTACACAGACCAATCCAGCCAGACCTCTTAAACAGTTCCACTTTACAGACCAATCCAACCAGAACTATTTAACAGCTCCACTACACAGACCAATCCAGCCAGAGCTCTTAAACAGTTCCACTTTACAGAATAATCCAGCTAGAACTATTTTACAGCTCAACTACACATACCAATACAGCCAGACCTCTTTACCAGCTCCACAACACAGAGCAATCCAGCCAGACATCTTTAACGGCTCCACTACACAGAGCAATCCAGCCAGATCTCTTTAACAGCTCCACTACATAGACCAATCCAGGTAGACCTCTTTAACGGCTCCACTACACAGACCAATCCAGAAAGACCTCTATAAAGGCTCCACAAAACAGACCAATCCATCCAGACCTATTTAACAGCTTTACTACACAGACCAATCCAGCCAGACCTCTTTAACAGCTCCGCTACACAGACCAAAGCAACCAGACCCCTTAAACTGCTCATCTACATAGATCAATCCAGCCAGACCTCTTTAACGGCTCCACTACACCAGACCAATCCAGCCAGTCCTCTTTAACGACTCCACTACAAAGTCCCATTCAGCCAGACCTCTTAAACGTCTCCACTACACAGACCAATCAAACCAGTCCTATTTAACAGGTCCACTACACAGACCAATCCAGCCAGACGTCTTAAACAACTCCACTACACAGACCAATCCAGCCAGACCTATCTAACAGCTTTACTACACAGACGAATCCAGCCAGACCTCTTTAACGGCTCCGGCACACAGACCAAAACAGCCAGACTTCTTAAACTGCTCCACTACATAGATCAATTTAGCCAGACCTCTTTAACGGCTCAACTACACCAGACCAATCCAGCCAGTCCTCTTTAACGACTCCACTACACAGACCAACCCAGCCAGCGCTCTTTAACGGTTCCACTACACAGACCAATCCAGAATTTAGCCAGACCTCTTTAACGGCTCAACTACACCAGACCAATCCAGCCAGTCCTCTTTAACGACTCCACTACACAGACCAACCCAGCCAGCGCTCTTTAACGGTTCCACTACACAGACCAATCCAGACAGGCCTCTTAAACAGCTCCACTACACAGAACAATCCAGTCAGACTTATTTAACAGCTCCACTACACAAACCAATCTGGCAAGACCTCTTTAACGGTTCCACTAAACTAACCAAACCAGCCAGACCACTTGAACAGCTCCACTACATAGACCAATCCAGGCAGACCACTTTAACGGCTCCACTACACAGACAAATCCAGACATACCTATTTAACAGCATCACTACACAGACCAATACAGCAAGACCTTTTCAACGGCTCCACAACAAAGAGCAATCAAGCCAGACTTATTTAACAGCTACACTACACAGACCAATCCAGCCAGACCTCTTTAACAACTCCATTACACAGATTATAAGAGCCAGACCTCATAAATAGCTCCACTGCATAGACCAATCTAGCCAGAATTCTTAAAAAGCTCCACTACACAACCAATCCAGCCAGACTCTTTAATAGCTCCACGACACAGACCAATCCAGCCAGACCTCTTTAACGGCTCAACTACACAAATTAATCCAACCAGACCTCTTAAGCAGCTCAACTAAACAGACCAATCCACCCAGAATACGTAAAAAGCTCCACTACACAGACCAATCCAGCAAGACCTCTTTTACAACACAATACACAGACCAATCCAGCCAGATCTCTTTAACGGTTCCACAACACAGACCAATTCAGGCAGACCTCTTAAACAGCTTTAGTAAAAAATCCAATCCAGCCAGACCTCTTTAATAACTCCACTACACAGACTGATCCCTTTTAACGGCTCAACAACACAGACCAATCCAGCCAGATCTCTTAAACAGCTCCACTACACAGACCAATCCAGCAAGACATATTTAACAGCTTCTTTAGACAGACCAATCCAGCAAGACCTCTTTAACGGTTCCACTACACAGACAAAACCAGCCAGACATTTTAAACAGTTCCACTACATTGATCAATTTAGCAAGACCTCTTTAACGGCTCCACTACACAGACCAATCCAGCCAGACCTCTTTAACGTCTCCACTACACAGACAAATCCAGCCAGACCACTTTAACAGCTCCACTACACAGACAAATCCAGACATACCTATTTAACAGCATCACTACACAGACCAATTTAGCCAGACCTTTTTAACGGCTCCACAACAAAGAGCAATCCAGCCAGACTTATTTAACAGCTACACTACACAGACGAATCCAGCCAGACATCTTTAACAGCCCAACTACATAGATCAATTCAGCAAGACCTCTTTAACAGCTCCACTACACAGACCAATCCAGTCAGAACTCTTAAATATCTCCACTACACAGAACAATCCAGCCAGACTCTTTAATAGCTCCACGACACAGACCAATCCAGCCAGACCTCTTTAACGGCTCAACTACACAAACCAATCCAGTGAGACCTCTTAAGCAGCTCCACTAAACAGACCAATCCAGCCAGAATTCTTAAAAAGCTCCACTACACAGACCAATCCAGCCAGACTTCTTTAACAACTCCACTACACATTACAATCAAGCCATGCCTCTTTAACGGCTCCAATACACAGACAAATTCAGCCAGACCTCTTCAACAGCTCCAATACACAGACCAATTCAGCCAGACCTATTAAACAGCTCCAGTACAAAGACCAATCCAGCTAGACCTCTTTAACAACTCAACTACACAGACTAATCCCGTCAGACCTCTTTAACGGCTCCACTACACAGACCCATCCAGGCAGACCTCTTTAACGGCTTTACTACACAGACCTATCCAGCCAGACCTATTTAACAGCTCCACTACACAGACCAATCCAGCCAGACCTCTTAAACAGTTCCACTAAACTGGCCAATCCAGCCAGAACTATTTAATAGCTCAACTACACAGAGCAATCCAGACATACCTCTTTAACAGCTCCACAAAACAGACCAATCCAGCCAGGCATCTTTAAAGGCTCCACTACACAGAGCAATCCAGCCAGATCTCTTTAACTGTTACACTACACAGACCAAACCAGCCCGACCTCTTTAACAGCTCCACTACATAGACCAATCCAGGCAGACCACTTTAACGGCTCCACTACACGGACAAATCCAGACATACCTATTGAACAGCATCACTACACAGACCAATACAGCAAGACCTTTTCAACGGCTCCACAACAAAGAGCAATCAAGCCAGACTTATTTAACAGCTACACTACACAGACCAATCTAGCCAGACCTCTTTAACAACTCCAATATAAAGACAAATCCAGCCAGGCCTCTTTAACGGCTCCATGTAACACATCTACTCTGACATGGCGTGGGAGCTTATTTCTTATGCTGTGGGTTATGTCAGTAGTATGGTTACTTATGTTATGTTGATATTTCAGGATGCCGACTAAGGCTTCTTCATTCTTCCACACGCAAATAAGAATACTGAATCCTGGTTAAACTTACAGTACTTTATTGAACACACTTTATATTGATAATATTAATAAATAATCCTTGCATGAATGTAATTTCACATATATATCTATAGTATTCCATCACTAAGAAAGACACGTCCTCACACTAAACTGTCAACTGTCTAATCACACAGCTCTCACGCTACTGACTCTACTGCTCTGCGCTCAGCTCTCTACTATATCAGTCAACTCCTACTTCATTACCAGCAAAGCGTGGAAAACAACCGCTCTGACAAAAACATAATTTTACTCTCCAAAAACGTGGAGTTCACATTTGCAACTCAAAATACATGGTCAACACAATTCACTGTTCACTCATGCTACCTCTCTGTTTTCATGTGAAAACCTAGTCCGTTACATGCCCCACCCATCTGAAAAAATTTTGTGCAACAAAATTTTTGGCATTATATGTTGAAATAATGATAATGTCTCTTAGAAAATTTCAATGCCACATCTAACAATCAAATCAGTGTAACAACATTAACATTTCATCATTATGAAATACAGGGCCTTTTACTAGTGAATAATTTACCCTGGCAAAAAATTACAAAATCACCAATGACAACCTCTTAAAATCTTTATGTATGATAATGTGAA
>CAXITT010002154.1:0-16595 GCA_964033795.1 Lymnaea stagnalis
ACATCAGGTAATCACGCACCAAACACAGGTCAAGCATATTTAATGTTCTATTAACTGTTCTTAAAGATGCAAAATTAAAGTTTTTATTTAAATAAAATGTACATAAACAAGTAAATGTAAATAACAAATTTGTGAACTTATCGCAAAATAATTGTTTAAAAAGCATAAAATAAATTTGCCATGCACAAGGGAAAATCAAAATTGCTACAAAAATCCTTAATGATATCAACTAAAACATGTGGTGAAATAAAGCGATATTTCCCTTATAAAATAGTTATTAGCCTAAAAAATAAAAATAAACAAATAAAAATAAGTGAAAATAAAAGAACAACTTCTGTGAATCATTGAATTAAGAACACGGATAATAAAACAAAAATATTTTTGGCTAGGATCCTTACGCAGCTGACAGGACGGATAAAAATAGGACAAAATAATAAGACGAATAAATCACTTAAGTAATCTCTATTGCAAATTCCAAAAGTTGGATTTTGCAAAACCAAGATTACAGAAGTGGAAAAAAAAGAAATATTAAAATTTAAAAATAATATTATTTAGATTGCCCTGTTATGTTATGAATCTTCTACCTAAATCACAATAAATTCCTGGCCTTTTAACTTGTAGACACAGTGCATGACTACCTGCCTCCTTTATATATTAATTGCCAATCTAAACTCAATGGCTCAAATGGTTAGGTAGTCTATAGTGTCGGGAGCTTCCTTATGTTCAATGACTCAAATGGTTGGATAGTCTATAGAGTCGGGAGCTCCCTTATGTTCAGAGATATTTCCTCAAATTTCTACAGTACCTCTGACACCTCCTTGTTTTTAATGTGCCAAATGAGACACAACAACAATACCATACATCTACCATCATCTTTTTTTAATGAACTACAGGAAGCACAACAACAATGCAATAAACAAAATAAATCCTAAATTTAACTTAAAGTAAATGCAACGAATTTATTTATTTAATGTACTTTCTAATGTAATACTTTTTTCTTTTTTAAATAAATAGTTTATGAATTTCTTATGACACATGAAATAAAACACACTAAAAGATATGCTATAAAATATAGATGTCTGTGCCCTAAAATATGACTATTCAATGAACATATGCTGAACTCATATAAGACACAATACAGGCATCCTAACTTATGCTTCAAGCAAGACACTACACATCTTTATAGCGGAATCTTGAACACGTCGCTTTTTCTTCTACGTAGGGGCATTTTCTATCGACAATAATTTTTATCTGGATCTTTCTTTTGTCTCGCCTTCGTTCTGAGTTGGCATCCGTTCACTGTCAACACGACCAACCTCTTGCAATGANAAGTAACTTCATTTGGTGACTCTCGTTCTTCTTCTAACTTATATCGATGACGCCTCCCATTTGTGATGGTTCCCATACAGTGTAATTAAATTCTTCCTTCACGCTATGATAAACTCACTCCTCAAGGCGCTCTAACGTGTTTCAGAGACAATGCATGCCTACTTACATTCATAGACTTCCATCCATGTGATAGATAATAGCCTAGGAGAATCGACAGTCACTAACTTCCTCATTTACCACGATAGGTAGAACTTTTGAGAGTAATTTTTTTTCAAACACTTTTCCTCTTTTCAATTTTTCAAATACAAGTCTGAATAATAAATTATATTCTTATGAAGAGCCTTACCTGTATGAAAGTTTGAATTTTAAGTCTTGTTTATTATCTTATATTTTAAAATTATAATTCTCTGTTTAAAGTGTCCTTGGTGCAAATCTTTTACAAGTTCATTCAGCTGGGGTTTCCTTACAAGCTCATTATGACTCTATAGTTAGATGACATATATTGGTGGATGACTCTAGTTAAATGACATATATAAGTGAATGACTCTGTAGCTAATGACATATATTGTGGGATGGCTCTGTAGCTAAATGACATAAATTGATGGTTGGCTCTGTAGTTAAATGACATATGTTGGTGGATGACTCTATAGTTAAATGACATATATTGTTGGAGGACTTTGTAGTTAAATGACATATTTTGGTGGATTACTTTGTAGTTAAATGACATATATTGGTGGATACCTTTGAATTTCAATGACATATATTGGTGGATGACTTTGTAGTAAAATGACATATATAAGGGAATGACTCTGTAGTTAAATGACATATATTGTGCGATGGCTTGTATCTAAATGACATATATTTTCTAAATACTTCCCTTCCATGTACGTCATAGTGAAACCTCGTCCCTTTTCAAAAAGTCCCTTAAAACTCATCTGTTTAGGTCCGCCTATGACCTGTGATGCATCCTCCTTGCCCTACCTAATTTTCTGTTTCGGTTTAATCCTGAAGTGTCAAAGTGTCCTCTTTTTATAGCCATTTTCATTGTTTCTATAGAATAGTAGTTACTATCCTAGTGTCTCATTTGTATTTACTTAGTTTACTTGTTTTAATATTTGTAAAGCGCTTAGAGCTTTATGATAAGCGCTATATAAAAATGCCTAAATAAATAAATAAATAAATATTTGTGGATGGCTCTGTAGCTAAATGAAATATATTGGTGGATGGCTCTGTAGTTAAATGACATATTTTGGTGGATGACTCTGTGTGTGTTGTTCGTCCGTCGAAGTCGACGAGGACCATCGAATCAGCCGGTTAGGGTCGGGCAGGGGGGGTGGGATTACGGTGAGCTCTTAGGTGGCTTGTTAGACAGATCCTTGCTCGGAATAATCTATGACACCGTGGGCATGGAATAGTTGCTTCAGGCGATGACCTAATGTTGCTCTTTTGGACAAGCCTGCGTGTCTCAGCTGTGGTTATTCTCTTAGCTTCATTGGATTTAGCCCCCTTCTTGACAGCAGCTCTCCATCTGGCTCTGTCCTGGGCTGTCTGCATCCATTGAGTAGGGTTTATGCTGAAGGCCTTTAATGCCACTTTCAGTGAGTCTTTGTAACGCTTTCTTTGGCCTCCTTGGGAGCGCATGCCTATCGTGAATTCTCCAAAGAATATTTGTTTCGTGAGCCGGTGGTCTGCCATACGGGCTACGTGTCCCATCCAACGGAGCTGAGACTGCATCAGAGTGGTGAAGATACTAGGTAGGTTAGCTCTAGCGAGGACCTCGGTGTCGGGGACTTTGTCTCGCCACCTGATGTCGAGGAGTTTCCTCTGTAGTTAAATGACATATATTGATGAATGTCTTTGTAGTTAAATTATATAAGTTAATTACTCTGTAGTTAAATGACTCATATTGGCGGTTGACACTAGAATGAGTCTTGTATGAAAAAAAAAATGTTCTTAATGAAAAAACGCAATATAAAAACCTAATCAATATTTAAAAAGACATGATAAAAATGATCACACTGATATACTTAATAACAAAACACGAAGAACATTATTATCAATATATAAAATACATGATCGATATAATTAAAACGGTATAATGTTAAAATTTATTTCAAATGTTATTTTACGTATTAAAATTTATTAAAGCAAAACTATCATTGACCCACAACTCACTTGGTAACTTTGCAGCACTGTATATATGCGCACTTTCGCATTTGCTGGACCAACAATTTGGAACGCCCTTCCAGTCGATCTAAGAAACAATCATACACTGGAGTCCATTAAAACCGATTTAAAGACACATTTGTTTGGCAAACACCTTCTGGGATGATTGTCTACCATATTTTCCACTTAATGCTTAATAGCTGTGTTGCTCAGGGTTGAAATGGGTAGAAAGACTTTGCCATTGTATGCTTGTAATTAGTTTTTGTAATGTTGCGTTTGTTTTAAATGTGGTCAATTATGGATTTTTAAAATTATTATTTTTTTTTTTAATATTCTTGTACCGCTTTCGAGCTTTTGGGGATGAAGCGTGTTTTTGAAATACACTTTATTATTATTATTAATATTATTATTATAAACTAAAGTAAAGATTGCAAAGTAAAGAATCAATAAAAGAATAATTGAAAAAACATTATTTTACACAAATCTTAAAAGTATAAAGTAAATACTATTTCTCACAAATACATTGTATTATTGGTGCATGCTTCCACTTTATATATTTTAAAAAAAATTTGCTTCAAGTACTGGAAAACAATAGAGGGGTTCAAATTCCAACAAAATAAATTTAGAAGGGGACATAATTATGAACGCATTAAAATATTTATTTTTATCTACATTTAGATATTGTTATGTGGCATTTTATTTTTCATTTGTAGATTTGTTGTCTTAGAATAAAATATTATTTAAAATGTTTCTTTAAATATTAACTTAATGAAAGATTTATTGTTTTTCCATTTCAGATGAAGTTTTTTTAAGAAACATTGAAATAATTTTTAAATAAGAAATAGATATTTAATTTAAAAGCTTAACCAAATCCATTTCAATGTGTTGATATGTCATGTATATGATGTTTCCCGATTTCGATCCACTGTATTTAAAGGGATTCAATAAATTGAAAATATAAAAATAAAAATGTCAGCTAATATTTATTTGTTGGCAGTAAAAATTTCGAATACCGTATTTGATGTTAGATAATTGTACAAGAATTTTGAAATTGGTCGGTGATAGACAAACAATAAATAGTTACCTCAGGTTTTTGTTTCATTTTAGATTACTATATTCTACGACAATGAAATATTGCTTCTATTTAAAGACAACAAGGCTTACTTTTTCTGCTTTACCCTTTACACAAACTTATCACATCTTGAGGAACTTGTTTACATCTAAGTGTTACTATTGAAACAAATATATATCATCTTTAAATGAACATTCGGTGAAATCTATTGATGTGTTTTGTAAAATACAATAATAGTTTGCTTGTACAAATGTAAAAAAAAAAAAAATGTAAGAAAATCTTAGGAAATTCAAGGCTTATTTCAAATGAAGCCAAAATGGTCTACAGTATGGGTCAATTTAGGTTCATATGACACAAACTGATAAAAATATTTATACTAAAAATAAATCACTTTTTGCACTGTATACCAATAACAATAAAATATTTTTTTTTAAATACTTAGCATTTCATATTAAATGTTTCAAATGACAAGTGATTAAAAGGGAGACTATAGGCGTAGGTACCAGACCAATGTACAATAGTCAATAGAGTAGTTAACCTGATATTGGCAGCATTTATTATAGTACAGTGAAAGCAATATAGCTAGGGAGGAAGACATACACTAAGTAGTCAGCGAGGAAGACTTGATAGTTTGAGATAAAGGCAGACACTAAGTAGACAGAAAGACAGTATAGCTTGGGAGGCAGGATGACACCAAATGAAAAGTGAGGAAAAGGTGTTAGCTTGCTAGGCATGCAGACTCCGAGTGAACAGTGAGGAAGACATGGTAACTTGAGACGCAGGCACACCATAAGTAGACAGTGAGGAAGACATGATAGCTTCAGAGGCAGGTAGACAAAAAGTAAAGAGTGAGAAAGACATTATAGTTTGAGAGGAAGGTAGATACCGAGTGAACAGTGAGGAAGACATGATAGCTTGAGAGACAGGAAGACACCAATTAGACAGTGAGGAAGACATGGTAGCTTTAGAGGCAGGCAGACATCAAGTAGACAATGAGTCAGACATGAGAGCTTGAGAGGCAGGCAGACACCGAGAAGACAGTGAGGAAGACATGATAGCTTGAGAGGCAGGCAGACTTCAAGTAGACAGTGAGGAATAAATGCTAGCTTCAGAGGCATTGAGACAATATGTTGACAGTGAGGAAGAAATGATAGCATGAGAGGCAGGCAGACACCAAGTAGACAGTATGGAAGACATGATATCTTGAGAGGCAGGCAGACATCAAAAAGACAGTTAGGAAGACATGATAACTTAAGAGGCAGGCAGACATTAGGTGAACACTGAGGAAGACATGATAGCTTGAGAGGCAGGTAGACCCAAGTAGACAGTGAGGTTGATAACTAAGCTTCAGAGGCCGGTAGACAGTAGTAGACAGTCAGGAACACATTATAGCTTGAGACGCAGACAGACCCCAAGTAGACAGTGAGGAAGACATGACAGCTTGAGAGGCAGGCAGAAACCAGGTAGACAGTCAGGAAGACATGATAACTTGAGAGGCAGACATACACCAAGTAGACAGTTAGGAAGACATGATATTTTGAAAGGCAGGCAGAAATTAAGTGAAAAGTGAGGAAGACATGATAGCTTGAGAGACAGGCAGACAACAAGTGGACAGTATGGAAGGCTTGATTGCTTCAGAGACATGCAGAAACCAAGTGAACACTGATGAAGACAAGAGTGCTTGAGAGGCAGGCATACACCTAGTATACAGTGAGAAAGACATTATAGTTTGAGAGGAAGGTAGACACCAAGTAGACAGCTAAGAAGACATGATAACTTGAGAGGCAGGCAGACATTAAGTGAACTCTGAGGAAGACATGATGGCTTGAGAGGCTAGCAGACACCAAGAAGACAGTGAGGAAGATAGACAGTTTGAGAGGCAGACAGACACCAAGTAGACAGTGAGGAAGAAATGTTAGCTTCAGAGGCATGGAGTCAACATGTTCTCAGTGAGGAAGAAATGATAGCTTTAGAGGAAAAGAGAGACACCAAGTAGACAGTCAGGAAGACATGATAACTTGAGAGGCAGGCAGACATTAAGTGAACTATGTTGAAGACATGATAGCTTGAGAGACAGGCAGACACCAAGTGGACAGTATGGAAGACTTAATAGCTTGAGAGACAGGCAGAAATCAAGTGAAAAATAAAGAAGACATGATAGCTTGAGAGGCAGGCAGAAATCAAGTGAAAAATAAAGAAGACATGATAGCTTGAGAGGCAGGCAGACCCAAATAGAACGCGAGGAAGACATGACAGCTTGAGAGGCCGGCAGACACTAAGTAAACAGTCAGGAACACATTATAGCTTGAGGGGCAGGCAGACACCAAGTGGACAGTGCGGAAGACATGATAGCTTGAGAGGCAGGCAGACACCAAGTAGACAGTCAGGGAGACATGTTTACTTGAGAGGCAGGGAGACACTAAGTAGACAGTCAGGGAGACATGTTTACTTGAGAGGCAGGGAGACACTAAGTAGACAGTCAGGGAGACATGTTTACTTGAGAGGCAGGCAGACACCAAGTAGACAGTCAGGGAGACATGTTTACTTGAGAGGCAGGGAGACACTAAGTAGACAGTCAGAAAGACATGATAACTTGAGAGTCCTGCAGACACCAAGTAGACAGTCAGGAACACATTATAGCTTGAGGGGCAGGCAGACACCAAGTGGACAGTGCGGAAGACATGATAGCTTGAGAGGCAGGCAGACACCAAGTAGACAGTCAGGGAGACATGTTAACTTGAGAGGCAGGGAGACACTAAGTAGACAGTCAGAAAGACATGATAACTTGAGAGTCCTGCAGACACCAAGTAGACAGTCAGGAACACATTATAGCTTGAGGGGCAGGCAGACACCAAGTGGACAGTGCGGAAGACATGATAGCTTGAGAGGCAGGCAGACACCAAGTAGACAGTCAGGGAGACATGTTAACTTGAGAGGCAGGGAGACACTAAGTAGACAGTCAGAAAGACATGATAACTTGAGAGTCCTGCAGACACCAAGTAGACAGTCAGGAACACATTATAGCTTGAGAGGCAGGCAGACACCAAGTAGACAGAGATGATAACATGAAAGCTTGAGAGGCAGGCAGACACCAAGTAGACAGAGATGATAACATGAAAGCTTGAGAGGCAGGCAGACACCAAGTAGACAGAGATGATAACATGAAAGCTTGAGAGGCAGGGAGACATAAAGTAGACATTCTGCGGACGGGTATCAGTGATGAGTTCAAGCAATGGGTCGGCTTGTAAAATGGAATATTTACGAAGACTATGGGTAGTTTTAGATTAATTATTTGTGATAAACAAAAACATCAACGCGATAGATGCTCATACGTTTGTAGAGACATGGAATAGGAGTCCAGGGTGGGGGGCATGCATCACCTCGTGTAGAGAATGTTGTCTTGAATGATGTAGCATTTGATTGCCAGTTGTGTGTATATTTTGTAGTGATTTTAGTAAAACGACGGGAAATACAAGGGGGCATTATTTGGACACATTTGTAGTAGAGCTAGATATTTCTTTACGGTTAGAAAGATTTGTTATTCTAAGTACACAGTTGTGTGTATATTTTGTAGTGATTTTAGTAAAACGACGGGAAATACAAGGGGGCATTATTTGGACACATTTGTAGTAGAGCTAGATATTTCTTTACGGTTAGAAAGATTTGTTATTCTAAGTACAATTAAAATGGTTAACAAAGAGAGAATGCATATAAGCAGAGCAAACGTAAAGTGCAATGTGGTCTGTGAAGCCTGCTTGATTACTGAAGAAAACATTTGATTACAAGTGTAAGACAAGTTGTAACCAACAACTGGCTCCACATCAACAACAGAAACAAACGAGTACCAACACACCAAGAAACAAACTAAAAGTAGTGGCCTCACAATTTCCCAACCGCAAGAGATTTTAGCTGCTGACATTGGTTCTCACAGCTGCAATTCATTACTGTCTGCATCAATTAGATATGACTCAGAAATGTCAAATGTATCAACGCATACCAATTTTAGCTGTGATAAGGCAAATCATGATTTTGAATTAGTTTGATATATAAAAGTCAAATTTGATGCAGCATTGAAAACTTTCGGTTGGTGAATAGAAAATTTAGAAATTAAAAATGATCAACGACTTCTCAAATTAAAGACTACTGAAACGTGAACTAAATGACCTCTAGTTGTTTAAACCTTTGGGGTAATGATTTTGCCCTAGATTATTGCTTAAATCGTAAAAGTCTCTACAACAATTTTAATAAATTCAAAGTACAAGAATGTATTTTATCATACATATGAATTAAGCATTGCAGCATTCTACACTTAAGTTGATATCAACTTAAGCGATCATAATTTAGACAATGTATGTGTCCATAGAACCATTGATTGAGATGTGCAATCCGTATGAATGCACTGTGTCTCGGATACTTTAGATCTTTAAAGATGTAAAGAGTATATTTTATTGTTTTAAAGACGCGATTAGGACATTTTAGCATTTTAGTTATTTTAGATGTGATGGGGTAACTTTCATAATTAGCATACTTCTATGCAAAGTGCGTGTTGGGGGGGGGTGGTTAAACAGAACATTGCTTAAATTTTTTGCGTTTGCCAAAACAAAATGTATTAACAAAAATAGTAAAGTTGCATTTATTTATTATTTACATTATTTTGTGGGATAGCTACTTAATAATTTTTTTTTTCATAAAACAGAACATTGCTTAAATTTTTTGCGTTTGCCAAAACAAAATGTATTAACAAAAATAGTAAAGTTGCATTTATTTATTATTTACATTATTTTGTGGGATAGCTACTTAATAATTTTTTTTTTCATAAAAAAGAATGAAATCCGAAAATGTTCCATCACCAAAAGGCACTGCAGGACACAAATGGAAGAAAAAACAACCGTAATTACATTTCAAAATATTTGCAAACTTACCAGAGGCGTAAAGAAGTAAACAACCTTTCAATAAGAAAGGTCTGTACATTTTTGTGGGCTTTGAAAAGTATTTTTTTTCAACGAACTAAGAAGTTGGTCCTTGCAGCTTGGACTTAATATGTCAGTCGCCATTATGTAGATTTTAGCTCAAGTAAGGACTTATTTTGTATTGTGGGTCGGCTGACCGTAAACCTCGTGAAAAGATACTGATCTTCCATCGAGCGCCTCCCCAGGTGGCGGATAGGGAAAAGCCCACCAGATATGGAGGGTACCGGGGAAGTAAAATACCCGGGGCGGACCAAAATCATTACCTACTGCCTTGTAGGAAGTGGAAGGATCCACAAAGGCTAGGGACCTACCGCCTTGTAGGAAGTGGAGGGATCCACAAAGGCTAGGGACCCGTCCAATACAAAGGCAGCAAACCTGAGAGCTGCAAGGAGGCATCCCCTCCAGACGGTTGTGCGTTGTGAGAACGACCCTGTCACGTAAAAAAAGCTAATGTTACGAAATTGAAAACCCAATCAGAAAAACGGACTGATATTTATGGATTTCGACCCATGCCTGACCACACACATAACATTTGGATAGTACTTGGAATGGACTCAGTTTATACAGAGCAGATGCCTTGGCCCGCCTCAGTGAGGAATTACTTAGATATAGAATAGTGATTACGGCACTGCAGGAGATTAGATGGAAAGACTCAGATATTCTAAATACAAAGAAATATACAATATTCTACAGTGGAAACAACAAAAAAAACTTAGGAACAGGGTTTGCAGTGAAAAGAGAGACTTTAAATGCAGTCATTGGGTTTAAACCAGTGAGTGAAAGATTATGCTCCATAAGGATTAGAGGGAAAATGTTTAACATCACTTTAATGTGCGCTCATGCTCCAACAGAAGATGCAGATGAAACCATGAAGGAAACTTTCTACGAAACACTGGAAAGAGTATTTGATGAGGCTCCACGACATGATATAAAAATAGTCTTTGGCGATTTCAATGCAAATACTGGGAAAGAACTAGTCTACAGACCAACAATCGGAAAGGAAAGAATGCATGATGAGAGCAATGACAACGGAACACGTCTTATAGACTTCACCTCTGGAAAAGGAATGATAATCAGTAGCACAGTATTTCAACATAAGCAAATACATAAAGCGACATAGATATCTCCAGATGGATTTACCCATAATCAAATAGAACACGTACTCATCGACCGGAGGCATGGCTCGGACATATCAGATGAGAAAAGTTGTAGAGGGGCGGACATAGACTCTGACCACATGTTTGTTAGAATCAAATATAAGCAAAGAATTTGTAACGTCCACAATAAACAAAGAGAAAAACAGTACAATAGTCAAAAACTGCGTAAGGACCCAAAAATTATTCAGTAATATCAACAGAAGATTGAAACTCAACTAGAATTATCCAAAAGAGAATCATCCAGCAACGTTGATATAAACCAGCAATGGGAAAAGATGAAGCAAATAGTCACAACTATAACAAAGGAAACAATTGGAATTAAACCAGCAGTGAAAAGAACAGGATGGTATGACGCAGAATGCAAAGAACTTATAGATCAAAGAAACAAAGCTCGGCTAATGATGCTGCAAAGGGAAACAAGAAGGACACAACAATTATATAATGAAGCAAGAAGGGTGGCCAGCAAAATTTGCAGAAAGAAAAAACGTGTTTGGGAAAATCAAAAATAGTAGAGATAGAAGAGTGGCAAAAGAAAGAAATGTGAGGGGAATGTACCTGAAGATAAAGCAGGAAAAGAATGGCTTTCAAGCAAGATTCCACATGTGAATCGATCACAGAGAGCAGCAGAGTACTAGAGAGATGGGCACAAAACTTTGAAGGCTTACTGAATGGCTCAGGCGGAGGAACCAATGAGGATTACGATCCGCCACAAGGAGGACCGGACCTACAGGTCAACCAACCACATTTAAATGAAATAAAAGATGTAATCTCCACCATGAAAAATAACAAAGCCCCAGGAAAATACCTTATCCCTGCAGAACTCATAAAGCTAGGTGGTAGCGAACTGCATAGACAAATACACGAACTTATAACCAGAATCTGGCAGGAGGACGAAAGCCAACTGAATTGGACACGGCACTCATAATCCCAATCCACAAAAAGGGATCTAAGTTTATATGCTCAAACTATAGAGGTATCTCCCTTCTTAATGTAATGCAAAAATCCTCACAAAACTTATAGCGAGAAAATTGGAAAAGTACAGTGAACAGACTTTCAATGTGGATTCCGGCAGAATAGGTCAACCACGGATCATATTTTTACTATAAGATGTCTCCTGGAGAAATGCTACGAATATAACATCGACATACACCAACTATATGTGGATTACTATACAGCATACGATAGTGTAAACAGGAATTACTTATACAATGCTTTACAAGAACTTGGAGTCCCTAACAAGCTTACTCGGCTCATACACATGACAATTACCAACTCCCAAAGGAGAATCAAGATTCAGGGAGAATATTCTAGGGAGTTCATAGTTAATCGGGGCTTCAGACAAGGAGACTCACTGTCATGTATCCTGTTTAACATCACGCTAGAAAAAGTTATTAGAAGCATTCACGTTAGCACCAGTGTAACCATAGCAAACAATTTCCAGAGAGATACTACAGAGCAACGACCATCAGGAACCTTATATAGCCAACCATTTCAGTACCTGGCATATGCAGATGATATAGCACTACTGGGTAAAAACCGTAATGACGTAATTAAAGCATACAGGGAACTTGAAAATGCCTCATTCCAAGCTGGCCTTGATATAAATCAACCGAAGACAAAGTATATGATAATGTCAAGAAACTCCCATGCTGATGATAACATCAATATAAACAACCACAAATTTGAGATAGTGTACACATTCAAATATCTAGTGGCAACTATAAATGAGCACAAAGAGATAATGACAGAGATGAAAGAAAGGATAACAGCAGGCAACCGTTCCTATTTCAGTCTACAAAAGCTACTGGGAAACAAAAACGTATCAAGGGGAACAAAGAAGACAATATGCACCACCATCATAAGACCTGTAGTAACGTACGCTAGTGAGACCTGGACCCTCACAAGAAAAGCAGAGAACCTGCTCAACACATGGGAGAGGAAAATCCTCTGCAAAATAAACGGACCAGTGATAGAAAATGATATCTGAAGAATACGTACAAACCAAGAGCTTTACTATTTGTACAAAGAACCACCCATAGTCACAATGATAAAAAGGCAGAATACGCTGGGCAGGTCATGTTGAAAGGATGCCGGAATGCAGAGCAGGCAAAATTATATACAGGCAGAAGCCTAGGGGCAGACAACTTATCGGTCGCCCAAAGGTGAGGTGGATTGATGATGTGGAGACAGATTTACACCAGTTGGGTCCGAGCATGGAGACGGAAAGCCATGGATCGCTCCGAATGGAAGGATGTGTTGGAGCAGGCCAGGGCACTACATGGGCTTTAGTGCCATTGATGATGATGATCAGAAGAAAAGGTTTAACAAATCTATGAAGAATGTTATTTTCACTTACTCATGTTGTAATGTTAAAAAAAAAGAGAAAAAAAAAAAAAAAAAATTAAAATTAAAAATGTAAAAAAGGAGCAGGCCAGGGCACTAAATGGGCTTTAGTGCCATTGATGATAATGATCAGAAGAAAAGGTTTAACAAAACTATGAAGAATGTTATTTTCACTTACTCATGTTGTAATGTTAAAAAAAAAGAGAAAAAAAAAAAAAAAAAATTAAAGTTAAAAATGTACAAATTCCATCTCAACTCTCATCTCTCTGAATATGTATTAACTACTTTATAAGGCATATTGCTATATAAATGCTTAAATTTCCATTGATATAAAATAAGCTTAAGGGCAGAACCAACAATTATTATATTTTATCATATTTTGCCAGAATTTATTAATAAGTTAGTGCACAATTGTACAGTTGAGGACTTGATAGACAGAGGAAATTCCTCTAGCTAATATTAGTTTGTTAGCCTGACATCAGTCAACCAGTCTTGCCTGTAAATGATCTGTTAAAATACTTGTATCTAGATTGACAGGAACAGTAGAAACCACTCATAAAGTTGTCACACACTTGGTCACAATCATTGGTCAGATAGCTGGAACATTCATTGATGTCTGGAATAACAGTTGACAGTCAACTATATTGTTATTTGAATTAATATATAACAAGACATACTATTTGCATGTAAAATTAAAATGTTTAGATTTAGTATAACCACAATTGTATTTCATAAAGAAGCAAAAAGTTATTATGTACCCTCTCAAACATGGACAATTGATTTTCATAATAATAATTTTTAACAAAATGTATCCTGATGTATATAATAAATATTAGTTTCTGAGTTTTAATTTAATGTTTAGAGCTTGAACTTAATGTTAAATTAAAATTTAAACTCATATAATCTAAACTTGTATGTCTTTTACTATTTTCTAATTAATGGTACACATTGTAAATATAAGGTCCTATCTAAATGACAAAAATGTTCAGAATAAATATGACCAAAAAATTATCCTTAGTAAATCCTTTTTTTATAAGTTGGTGAACACAAGATTTTATGTTTTTAGCAGGCACTAGCTTGAAATAAAAAAAGATTAACCTGACAAAATAATTTACCTTGACATTGTCCATTTTCTTTACTGTATCATTCTAAACATTGACAACTGGCACTGCCAAAACTGTTGACACACACATTTTTTCCCAGCCTGGCAGATGAGGAGTCCAGCAGTACACTGATCTCCATCTCTGTCACAGTGTGCTACTATGGTTACAAAGAACATGGAAATATAGTCACCAACGGTATTCAAAATTCTGTCAATTTAAACTAATTGTTCATGTATTAAGTAAAAATATTACCTGAATACATGAAAAACAATATTCCAACTGTTAAACTTACAAGTAAATGCTAGTTTACAGAGGAATCATCTCATTCGGTCACATATGACAGCACCAGTACCATAGGTACAGTCATTGCTACCATTGAATCCCCTTTTACCTTGACCACAAGCTGCATAGAGCAGGTCACACAGGTTCAATTGATCAAATGTTTATTCATTGATATCTGTTAAAATAGAAGGATGGATACATTATTTTTTTTTGGAACTTAAGTTATTTAAATTTTTAAAATATTTTAAAATAATATATATTACAAACAAAAACATTAATTTATAGATTGTAACACATGCTAATCTTTTGAAGATGTAACATGTTTAAGTATTGATATTTTTTGGATGGCCTGCCGCTATCACTTTAATAATGATCAATCTCTCTCAATCAATCATAATAATATTGTCCAATGAATACATTACATAGTACTTTATTAGATTTGATAAACACATCAATAATAAGCCTTGCTCTAAGGATGTCCTGCAATAATGATTCTGGGATGCAACAATCACACACTTATATAATATTCCACATCACAAGTGAATCTCAAAACTTCCATACTTCATTAATCCATACAAGAGAGAATAAAAAGATGTCTGCTCCCTGTCAGATAAAATGGTACACTGCCTCAATCTACCAACGCGTGAGGTCTACCTCCGCACTAGAAAAATATAGTTCCCACTTTTTCTCGTGATTCACAAATGACTACAAAGTTATAATCAAATTACTACGCCATCCTGACATGTGTCGCGTGTAGATTTACATCCAACTTGGTCTATTACATAAACAAATTAAGACATTTTTTAATTTTTTATTTCAAATAGAAATTTAAAAAAAAAATACATTTAGATCTAATCAAGACAGAAAATTCTGGTATGTTCGTGTCAAAAAAAACAAACAAAATACATAAATAAATATTGACTTCTGAGCTCACCACTCACCTTGGTACAAACAAATTCCTTGAAGACTGTATCCACTTTTACACAAACAATATTCAGTGTTAGTACCTTGTACAAAAGTACAGATGTCATAAAATCTGGGATCACCCACAATGTTCCTTGAAATTCAGTTTAAAAAAAAATTGTCACTTATATACATCTGTTTTAAATACGCTATAAACCTTTTCAACATTAGTACTTTTTTATAAATTTTACCAAAGCTTTGCTAATTTCAGCCTTATATTCATTAAATGGATTACAGAAATAGATGACTTCTTTAAAGCCCTTTTCAAACATTATAATTACATTTCCTGTGGCCAGTGGTTTAGGAAGGAGGGTGGCAAGCAAAAAGTATGTTCCCCTCCAGGGAGTACTTTTTCTCTTATATGGAGGGGTGGCATTTTCATCCAAACCTTTTCAAACATTATAATTACATTTCCTGTGGCCAGTGGTTTAGGAAGGAGGGTGGCAAGCAAAAAGTATGTTCCCCTCCAGGGAGTACTTTTTCTCTTATATGGAGGGGTGGCATTTTCATCCAAATGCATATACTTTTTTTTTCTTGCTGATAAGCGGTAGAGAAAATCTTGGCCCAAGCTGGTGGCACTAGTCCAAGCTACAACACTGCATGTGGTACATATTGATATTAATTCAATTCCCTTATATCTGTTTATTTCTTAATTCTTACTTTTGACACAACTTTTTCAGTCTGTCCCCAGAGTGTATCAATAGTTACACTTGCAGTTGAAGTTTCCTGTCAGTCCCCACAGTGCACCAATAGTTACACTTGCCGTTGAAGTTTCCAATTGTGTTCTCACATATATTCTCACAGTTGTGGGTTTTTGTTGTACATTCATTGACATCTGAGACACAAACAAATGTTAACATTTAATAATTTAATACTCATCTCTTATGGCCATTATAGCTACAAGGTTATATCTTTCTAGAAAATCAAGATGAGCATAATTGCTATGTTTAAATGGATTTTATTAAATTATATATTATTTTTTATTAATGAACACAAAACCCCAGATTTAAAAAAAAAATAAACAAAAGTGAACTCAATTATATCTATCAGACATACCCTCACACATGTTATTTTTATTGCTGGTCTATCGTTTCCTACCAAGTCAAGAACAGCTGCCTATGTGTTGACACAGTCTTCAACTCAAAAATCACAGTTGATGTCTTCAGTGATATCTAAACGAACAGGTTAAATGTAGGATAACACTGCACAT
>CAXITT010002155.1:2501-16558 GCA_964033795.1 Lymnaea stagnalis
GAGTGTACAACACACCATCTTGGCTGACACCTGAATGTCTCAACCCAAGTAAACAAATTTACCAAATTATTAATAAAATAAATTTCTACTAACACACAACTAAAATTTTTAGACTTTTCAATCAACCTGTTCATTGTTTCAATCACTCAAACTTTAACATTAATGGTTTTAAACCTATGCTATTTTTCATTTGTAATTCAAATAAATGTCACCTTGTGTCGCGATGTGATTCTTCTGTATGGCCAAGTCTTTCACTTCATTCCGTTCGGCAGTACATCATACAGCAACAGTCACCAATGCAACAAACATCAACCGGTTTGTTGTAAAGAAAAGTTTATTTAACCACAATTCACAAACTAAGGTTGATACTTAACGTTGGAGCAACAATCGAATCCTTTCAGCACAACTTTTCATTTAATTAACCGCAATTCCCAAACTATGTTTGATACTTAATTTCTCAGCACAACACTTAGCAGTATTCAATTCACAACAGTCAATGTAGCACATCCGCCATCTATCTTCTCTAACAACAACCAAAACTAACGTGTCACTTCCCATTACACAATTACGTCACAACACTCTCACACAAACGATACGGCTGCACATAAAATCTCTAACTAACATCTTTTCCCTATCAAACATGGCAACAACGCTCTACACATAACAACAGTGATTCTCATACCCTCGACATATCCCCCCTCTTCCGCTAGATTCTACTCTACGAGTAGAATCTTCCAAAATGAAAAGTCAGGGTATGGAATCACTGTTGGGTCTTATTGACTCATACAGCAAGTAACAATCTCAAACAAGTAATCCTATAAGTATTATATTGTTTACAATTATTAATCTAATTACATAGATTTTACACGCATAAACATCAACAAAAATCATGGGTTATTTATATCATATCTAAGTAATTACTGCATGTTCATAATAAATCAACGAAGAAAATCCTTACAATAGCATGATGATTTTAAAGCAACTAATCATCTGTAACATAAAAAATAAAAAAAATAAAAAATCGTTATCTTCACCTCCCAACTCATGGACTTGAAAATTCACCTCCTCCACAAACATTTTTTTTTTCTCACTAATGTCGAGATAAAAAATCTGCAATAGTGTTTTCTTCTCCCTTGATATATTCAATGTCAAAATTGAATTCCTGTAAAATTAATGCCCATCTGGTGACTCTCGAATTACAAAATTTAGCGGTATTTAAATATTTTAATGCTTGTTGATCACATTGAAGAATAAATCTCGCTCCCATAAGATAATAGGCCAATTTTTGAATGCCCCGTATTATGGCCAAGCATTCCCTTTCTATTGTTGAATAGCGCGTTTCCCTATCCATTAGTTTACGACTTATGTACTTAATGGGATGAAGGATGTTGTTTCTGTTCTGTAAAAGACATGCCCCCATTCCCTTGGTTGAAGCGTCAGTTCTAATTGTAAAAGTTTTGCTATAGTCTGGTAACATTAAAATAGGTTTACTAGTTAAATACTTTTGTATTGTGTCTAATGCCTGTTGGCATTCGCCCGTCCAAATGATATTATTCGGTTTACCTTTTTGTGTCAGGTCCGTCAAAGGTGCCGTAAGTGTAGAAAAGTTAGGTATGAACTTATTGTAATAAGAAATGAGACCCACCAAACTTCTAACTTGTTTCTTGGTCCTTGGGTTTTCTATTGTCAACACTTTATTTAAATTGTTGTCGTCCGGTTTTAGTAATCCACCTCCTACCGTGTGTCCCACAAAATTAATAGACTTTTTCCCCAGCTCCAACTTACTTGGTTTAACGGTAAATCCTGATTCCTTCAGGATAGTGAAGACTTGCCTTAGGACCTTAATATGGGTTTCCCAGTCCTCTGTATGTATGCAAATGTCATCAAAATATGTCACTACGTGATCTAACTGCCCGAAGAGTTTCCTTATTATCCTGTTAAATGTTGCCGGGGCGGTAGCTAATCCGAACGGCATATATTTAAATTGATAAAGTCCCTCTGGCCCCTGAAAAGCAGTATATTCTTTACTAGCATCGTGTATTGGTATCTGCCAGTAGCCCTTAGTTAAATCTAATTTACTAAAAAACAATGCTTTTGCCATGTGAGCTAGTGTCACATCCTGATTTGGAATAACTTCAGCAACCGTTCTAGTTACAGCATTAAGTCTCCTATAGTCGACACAAATTCTTAACGAGCCATCTTTCTTCTTTATTAACACTAAAGGTGAAGAATATGGTGAGTTTGATTCTTCTATGATTCCCAGGTCTAACATCACTTTAATTTCTTCCCTTAGCTTTCCCATCATATGAGCTGGGATAATGTAAGGTTTTAATGTTATCGGTTTTTTATCTAACAGTTCAATTTTATGTTCTCCTATTGATGATTTTCCCGGAATATCAGAAATTACTCCTTGGAATTCATGTAAAATCTTCTTTATTTCTTCCATCTGTTTATCATTTAATTCCTTATTAATGTCTACCTCCGTGGATTCAGCTACATTTATTGTCGGTACATTCAGTTCTTCCTCGCCTGTGTTTGTGCTGTCCTCCGCTATCACCACGGCCACCCCACCATGGATAACATTAATTTTGTTCTCCTCTTTATTAATAGTTGATCCCTCTCTGTCAAAATACTTGACAATCCTATTGAGATGATAAACTTTCTTCTTCTGTCCTCTTTTAACCTCAACATTAAATTTTGATAAAATTCTAGTTACTTCATACGGTCCCTCTGAATTCAATGTCAACTTGTTTCCTTTCCTTGGCTTAAGCACTAATACTTTCTCGCCTATTTGAATGTCTTTGACAACTGCATTGCGGTCATAATACAATTTATGTTTTGCTGTCTTAGCTTTTGTGTTGGCTTGGGCCTCCTCCAAACCGGTTTTCAATCTATTCCTCAGATCAATAATGTATTCATATATGGTTTTATTTTCTTCCTCAATATTTTCCTTTGTAAATAACGTTTTTAGAATGGACATAGGGCCTCTTACTTTTCTACCAAACATCAATTCATATGGTGAAATCAACGTGGTCTCATTGGGAACTTCCCTGTAGGCAAACAGTATGGCCGGTAAAACGATATCCCAGTTTTCGGGTTCATTTTTAGCTACTTTTCTTAACATGTTTTTTAAAGTGCCATTTAACCTCTCCACCATTCCGTTCGATTGTGGATGGTATATTGACGAATGATTGGTGCTAATATTAAGGAGTTCACACACCTGCCCGTATAACTCCGACGAAAATTGAGGCCCATTATCTGACAAGATTACCTCAGGAAAACCCATTCTTGTAAAGATAGTAACTAGTGCTTCACATACGTCTTTTGTTGTCACATTTTTCAATGGAACTGCCTCGGGCCACCGGGTTGCCATATCAATTAATGTAAGTATATATCTATTTTTCTTAGTGCTCGTTTGTAGGGGTCCAACAATATCTATTGCCACTTTTTGGAAAGGTACCCCAATGACTTGCATCCGTCCTAACTCAATGGGTTTAAATGTACCAGGAGGTGGAGCTTTCTGGCATATGGGACATGTTTTAACATAGTTGGTGATTTCTTTGTTCATGTTCGGCCAAAAAAATTCGGAACAGATACGGTATTTTGTCCTCCTGACGGACATGTGTCCAGCCAAAGCCGACCCGTGAGCAGTTTTTAACACTATGGCCTGCATTTTAGCGGGACAACTAATTTTCTGTCAACTTTACTATTAGTCCTGTTGGTAAATACCCTATGCAGATACCCATTTCTATTTTGAAACGTGATGACTCCCTGTCTTGTATGCTCCACGCTATCAGTTTTTGCTTTATCCCAATAGTTATTTCATTTCTGGTCTTTTATTTGTTCCTCTTTCATGTTCATATTTTCTGGGAACCCAGGTCCTGGTCCTTCTCCGATGATACTGTCTGTTGTCCTATCCTTCTCCATTTCTCTTGTACTCTGTGCTCTCGTCACTACATTTCCATATTGATATAATGCTATCGGTGTTTCTTCTCCTACATTCCCTACAATTAGATCGGCAACTGGGTTCTCAAACAGGGCGGCCAAAAATGTGCTCTTCAGATACTTAGTATCTATGTCCACATATGCAGTTTTGTAACTCTTTATTGTCCCGTCTATAAGTCTCAAATTATAATTTTCATTCGTAAACTGCTGCCTAGGAACTAACCCTTTTCTGCACCCAACTATTGTGCATCCTGTATCCCTGAGTATGGAAACCTCGTTCCCAAATAATTTCCCTTTTTCTAAAAATAATCTCCCTGTTGAAGTCCCTTGTGTGTCTTCTGCCATGCCAACTGAATGCGTTTGCCCTAACAACGGTTTAGGCGTATTTCTATCTCCATTATACCGTTGTTTTCTTCGTGACATACCCTGACTGTGCAGTCAGCTAGTCTCATATCTCTGCATGGGGGGAGAGTGTCTATAGTCTTCTCTCTGGTTGTAATTTCTACCTGCCGGTCTTCCCCTGTTTTCCCTTGTCCTGTTCTGTGTCCACCCTCTATGTTCCTGTCGCCGAGGGCAGTAATTCTTCCAGTGACCCACCCGTCCACACAAAAAAACAGACTCCTTTAACTCCCGTTAATCTCCCTTCCGCCGATCTTCTTCGTTCGGCTCCACGTTGACCTTCCCAGTGTTCGGCACTCCCTCCCGCAAAAGTTGATTTGTTACCCTTAGCTATTTTGTCATTCCCTGCTGCTTTAATGTTATCTATGTGGCGCAATATGTCCTCGCATTTGGTCGGGTTTTGTACTAAAACACTTTTAACTGTTTTCCCATTCATGTTAACCAATAATTTATTACGACACAATAGATCCTTTAGCCCTTCAAAAGTTTTTTCTGTTTTCGAGCTATCCACCCAATTATCTAAGCTCCTTACTAAGTTAGAATGAAACTCCCTGAAGTTATCATTCAGGGGTGTCAGCTCGTTCCATTTTCCCCTGTACTTTTCCTCATTGTATCCTCCATGTTTCAGAAGTAACAGTTTTACTGTCTCGTAATCGTCTAACCTTTTCCTTATGTCCTCAGTCATTAGAAATGACTGTAGATCCCCCGTCAACCTCACCTGTAATTCCGTGATCCATTCCTGTTTTGGTACCCCGTTTTGTCTGGCAATGTGTTCAAAGTTTACAATGTATTCGTCCAGTTCCTTGTCGCTGTCGTATTTAGGGAGGCATTTGAGTAAGTGATAGTTTTTGTTGGGTCTTTTTTCGTCACTATTATAATGTTGTGCCGCTCCATTTTTTATTTTGGCTCATTCAATTTCTTTATCTGCTTCTATTTTTAATTTCTTAAGTTCCTGTTCCCTCTCTTCTACTCTTATCTTTTCTTCTCGCTCTTCCCTTCTCCTTTTTTCTTCTCGCTCTTCTTCTTGTATTTTACCCCATTGGTCCCTTACATATGTATCTAACTCCTGTCCCGTAAATCTGAGGTCCTTTTCTCCCACCTCCCGAATTTCGGCTATTATTTCCGATATGGTTCTCTTAGCTTTGCTTCTTGTTTCCATTTATAATTATTTACCCCTACAAATTTATATTTTCAAATACTGTACAGCTTTTTTCAATATAAGATAAATACTATAATCTTAAATAACTATAATAATAATACTTATGTACTTAACATGTTACTTAACTGTGCTTGACTTGACCTGTACTTTACCTCCCCACACACAATATAAGAATGTCACAGTTTTAGGTAATAATGTCTAATTGGGCCTACTTTGTTGACCCGGTATCATGCACTGGTGGTAGATGCAGAGGCGCTCCGGTTGTAGGTGCGCCGATGTTATGGTGGCGGCACAGTTACGATCCGGTCGGTGGTGCGGTGATGATCTAGATGCGGTACAGTGTCGATCTGGTCGTAGGTGGTTTGCTTCGTGCCAAGTACAGCGGTGTACAGCAACCAGCGGGATAGAGTTATCAGCGAAGCGCAGCAAACAGCAGGACACAGCAATCAGCGGGACACAGCGGCAGGATACGTCAGCAGCGGTGTACTGCAACAGCGTTGAATAGCCACAGAAGTGTACAGCAACAGCGGTGTAAAGCTTGGTGGAACAACCCAATCAGCGGTCACAGCATTGGACGGTTGCTTCAGCTGGGACAGGAGACACACGACGAGCACCTCAGACGACTTCGGACAAGGGACACACAGCCTCAGACAGATGTGCCAGGATGCCTCACACAACGGACGGTCGATGTTCACAGCCCCGTAGAAGTTGATACTTCCGTGTCAGACAGCGACACACAGCTTCGGGCGGCGACACACAGCTTCGGGCGGGCGACACACTGGTTAGGGCGGCAACACAAAGCTTCTGGCGGCGACACACAGCTTCGGGCGGCGACATACTTGTTTGGGCGGATATGATACTGCCCAGCCCCGGACAAGGATGGTAATTCGGACGGGCCTGACACTTCACAGCTTCAGACAGGATGATTCTATGATCGGACAAAGATGATACTTAACAGCCCTTGATTCGTTCAGACGAGCCCCCAATGTCGCTATGTGATTCTTCTGTATGGCTAAGTTTTTCACTTCATTCCGCTCGGCAGTACATCATACAACAACAGTCACCAATGCAAAAAACATCAACCGGTTTGTTGTAAACAAAAGTTTATTTAACCACAATTCACAAACTAAGGTTGATATTTAATGTTGGAGCAACAATCGAATCCTTTCAGCACAACTCTTCATTTAATTAACCGCAATTCCCAAACTATGTTTGATACTTAATTTCTCAGCACAACACTTAGCAGTATTCAATTCACAACAGTCAATGTAGCACATCCGCCATCTATCTTCTCTAACAACAACCAAAACTAACGTGTCACTTCCCATTACACAATTACGTCACAACACTCTCACACAAACGATATGGCTGCACATAAAATCTCTAACTAACATCTTTTCCCTATCAAACATGACAACAATGCTCTACACATAACAACAGTGATTCTCATACCCTCGACACCTTGTTGCTGTATGAATGTGCTGCTCCACAAAAACTAATAATATAGACTTTTTAATTACCCTAACCTGTCTTGGCATGAAGACTGAATGATAAAATGTATTACCTTGACCAGTTGGTTCAAATAGACTGATGAGCTGAATGAATTACCCTAATGCTCAGTTCACACAATCAAATTCTCATCAAATTTTCGTTCATACATTTGATTCAATTTTTGTAAGAAGCCTTGTCATAACTTTCAAATCACTATTTGATCAAATTGTGATGGCATGCAAATTTCTTAAATCTGTATGATTATGCAACCTCCATATCACATGAACAAACACTAAGAAGAATTTCATCAAGTTAGGTCACTAAGTCGTGTTTACATTGACTAAGCTAAGTTATCAAAACAACAGCAGCCTCCAAGTAATAATAATGTACTTAATTTAGAAAAAGATATAATAGAAAAATTAGACAATAAATCAGCGAAGGGCATGATGTAATTGAAAGGTATTTATAAATAGGCTTATTACTTGTACAGCATATATACTATAACCCTGTAACTGTAACACTAATGACTACTTAGTACTTCCAATTGGATCAATGAGAAATTTTACCAGCTCGAGCTCCAGGCAAAGAAAATATTGCTCCTGGGCTCCGTAACCCTGATTACAAATAACAATTAGAAATTTAATTCTCCTACCCCCACCCTCCTTTTTTGTTTTCAGTGCTATTATAGCAAATGGGTGCCCCCTTGATTAAATTAAAAAGTTCAACTTTTTAAATTATTTAACTTACTATAGGCGCAGTATAGGTTAGTTATTATATTGTTCTTCTGTGGCGACCCCTTAGGTCCACTTTTTAATAATTTCCACAGAAAACGTAAAATCTTATTATATTATTGTTTGAGTCATGCTATAGACATTTTTTTTTTTTGGGTAGAATGTAGAAAAACTTGACTTTAGATATAATAAATATTTAAATAAGGACCTTCAAATGAGATAGAATCATAGTAAAAAGCTTACATTTCTCAAAAATACTGTTACATTGTACAAGTATAGTAAAGCTCTCCTGAACATTCATAAATAAAAGTTCATTAATAAAAAAAATAAATAATATAATTTTTAAATTGATTTAATGGGAATTTTAGGTGCTATTTGACAAGTTATGAGATACTGGTAGTTAAAAAGAGAATTAGCAGTACTCCTCTTCTCAGTCTGATCAACTGCCAGTGGAAAATAGGCCATTAACTATTTCTTTCCATTTCTTCCATTCTCTAGATATCTTCTCCAGCTCTTGACAATTTTTATAACCCGGTATATTTTTGATGACATCCCTTTACCAAGTTTAGGGAAATCATTCCTGATTTATGTATTAAAATGAACAGAACGCTCATTTGTAGTACACTGCATTAGATTTTAAAAATTATATTGAGTACAATTATATATATATACTGGTACTCTAATTTAAACTGTAAAAGATAATATTTTAGGGAGTGGTAATCTCCTTTTAAAAATAAATTCCAGATAAAGTACAATTATATATATATACTGGTACTCTAATTTAAACTGTAAAAGATAATATTTTAGGGAGTGGTAATCTCCTTTTAAAAATAAATTCCAGATAAAACACCTGATTTAAAAGATACAAATACAAGTTCAATCACAGATTTCACAAGAACTCAAAAACAAATTGGTATAAATTTCATTAAAAAATAAGCAGTGCTGAATGAAGTTATCAATAAGCACTACCATTTAGTTGCAGCATTTGCATATTTGAAAATAGGATGTCACAATCATCTTTGACAATAGAAATCTTGTCATTTCATCCTCTCTCAAGTTAGGGTATTGTAAATGTGGCTCTAGTGTGTTTAATAATTTCTGGAGAAAAACAAGATGCATTTTATTTATTACTCATAAAAATATATAAAATATATACATTATAAAGCTATCACACAAACACTCATTTTAAAGCATAAACATTTCTACTTCCCATTTATCATATGTAACGTTTATAATGTGAGCTAATGTATTTTATTTATTCAGTGCACTTTATGATTTGCCAATGTAACTATCTCATTCACCTTTACAAATGACCGTCTCTTTCTCCGCCAAGAAGTAATAAGGTCCAATGAAAATTACACAGTACTTTATTAAGATAATTGATAAATACATCACATGGTTCCTTGACATCAGAATTGTTCGAACATTTATAGTGTAATATGAAAAATATATATCCATACACTTACAAAAATGTATCTAATAATTAATTCATTAAATCCATCTGAAAAATACAACATGTCAACCTTCTCCATTAAAATTATGTCGTTCACTCCCTTCACTCAAGAAAAAATGAATTCTCCATACACTACAAAAATTAGTTCCTTTTTTCTCGTGTTTCTATTCTTTTCTTTCAAATCACTTTGCCTTTGTGCCATGAGAGCAAATGTTAGTGTCCTGTGAAAAAATCCATGTCATATGAATAAGTAACATGGTCTGTTACACACATTACTGATACTAAAAAAATAAATATAGAATAACTATAGTATGGTATGACAATCCACATAAGTTCAATATGTTTTATGTTTTTGTCATTTTCTTTATACTCAATTTGTCTTGACCAAAAATCAGCAACAATGTTGTTTTTATTGATTTTATTTCAATTGATAGAGTATTAAAGACTATCTGTTGATCTTGTTATTGGCTATTCTCTTTTTGTTTATTGCCATTAATGGTTTATGATCTGTTAAGAGACTAAACTTTCTTACTTAGAATTTGATCAAATTTTGAACAAAATCTCAACAAAGAAACCACACACAAAATAGTGCCTTCATACTAAAATTTGAAGCATATTGAAGAAATTTGACAGGAATTTGATCGTGTGACCTGAGCATTACCCTGTCAGTACATATTAATGTATTTAAAGTTATTGATGTTGTCACAATCTAAAGCTAAATAAATTTAAATATTAACTTAAATTTAAATAACATCACTAGGCAATGTTTCAACTTGTGCATTCATTTCGAACATCACTGGACAATTATTCAACTTGTGCTTTCATTTAAAAACCTCACTAGACAAAGATTCAATTAATGCATTCATTTCCAACATTACTAGACAATTGAATAGCACAAATCACTAGAGTAACATAATTAGGTAAGTGACTAACAAACAAATCATTAGTTACACATGACGAGACAATTGATTATTAATCAAATAACTAGTGACACATCACTGTAAAAGTTACTAACAAACAAATACTACAGACATGGTCTAAGGGTGGAAAGCTTAACAATCAAATCATATTTATTACAACACTAATAAAGAATGTACTAAGAACTATATTAATAGTTTTTATTTAAAGGACAAGAGGTGGCTTTGATTGAATGATTGATTTAACAAAAGCACATGAGTAGTAAATTTGAATTTTTTTGATGATTATGATAAGGTTTTCACCTATAGCAAGTAATTAGGGGTGGTGAATTTAAAAAACAAAAGTAGGATGGGGGAGGGATGTCCGATTGAAGCCATTAAATACTTTTAAAAAATATTCTATCTTCAAAAGATTGCTATAGTATTTATGACTATTTAAAACAATTTTCAAAGAACAAATAAAAAAGTCTCACTAAACATGACATTATTTAACACCAAAAACAGTTTATAGCAATTAAAAGTTTATGTCCACAATGTGCTTTCGATTCCCCAAGATAATCCATAAGGTGAAAATAAATCCCAGTGTCAGGGGATAAAAGAACCAAGTGGAGCATGACATAAGTATAACTCTAGAATTATCAATTTTACCATTATCAGAATGTTTGAATTTGAACTTTCTATATGAGCTCTTTTGAATGATAGCCTGCAAGGCAAGGGTTGGGTAATATGTCCCAAATTAAAGGTTATTAATTTTTATCAATGCTAACAAGTATAAAGTAACTGACCTTACTAGTAAGGTATAAACTAATTTGAAATTTTAAAAATAATTTAAAAATCATATGGTATAAATCTCTGTTACTATAAATTTCATATCAGTTTATAAATATTAAAAATACAAAGTATTTTTTAATATTTTCTTAATAAATTATTTACACAAAAATAAAACATGCTTTAAAATCAAATTTACAACAAAAAAATTGAAGAATTCTCTTTAAAAGTATAAAAGTCATTTTGACTACTTCTATTAAAATGTATTTTACATATTTAAAAAATGTAAAATTATTTCAGAAAAGTAACAGGTTCACAAATCCAATTATATTAGCTTAAGAATTTAGTGTTAATTTACTGAACACCGTTAACACAAATGTCTGAAATAGAGAAACTTTTCCCGCTAAATTTTGCGAAATTACGGTCAAAGGGAAGCAACCATTAAAATAAATATATGTTTTAAAGACGACAGCGATAACTTCCCATTAATTATACCATAATTTTATTTATTCGCTTCAAGAAAGTTAACTCTTGTAACCTTGGTGAAAGATCGTATTAACTTGGTTATCGTTCCTAATTCTTTTATGAAAGTATGGGAACTAACTGCTGTCACCTTGATGGACAAAATAGTTTTTTGAGTTGCCTCTAATTGAGTACTCTTTTATAACAAAAGTTTTTTTTTTAAATCAACATAATTTTATTTGCTTTCCTTAGGATAAAGAATTCTTTTTTGGTTTGAATAACTTTTCCTAAATTATTTTGTTGACTTCAATGATAACTTTGTCAAGATACAAAGATTTTTCAAGATACAAAGCAAACATTGGTAAATTTAAAGGACGAATGCCACTATTTTATCGCATTTCACGAATGTATCCCTAAATCGATCCCACAACCTAACCTAAACCCTAATACTAATACTAATTCACTGCAACTATAAAAAACACCCGCCAAAAGACCCGTGACCCGTGGCATTCGTCCTTTCAATTAGTCCAAACATTGGTTGTTCTGAACTGTTGCGTGTGTGAGGTGGGGGTACTGTGTGAAGTCAAATTATGTAGTATAGGTATAATTTAATTAAGATTAAATAAAATTAAAATCAAGCTATTTAATTTACTAAATTTAGTTTTTTTAAAGAACTAAGTGGCTATTTGTACCCAGGTACCAGAAGTGAGAGGTTTGGATTAAAAAAAAACTATTAAAATTTTATTGTTGGGTTTGTAAGTTTGTAAGACAAAAGGAGGTATTGAATGGACTATAAGTTTGTAAACTTAATTCTTCAGTTTAACTGCCATAAACTACCACTAAAAATGACGTCTTAATAACTTAATAGCACTGCTGAGTCAAAATGGACCCAGACATGCAGCGTCGCCATTCACACCCGGGTACCATTAGACTCAAGCTATTCGGATGTCATTTGTGGTAGTTTATTTTAGTTAAACTGAAGAAGTAAGTTTACAATCGTATCCCAATCTCTTAGTTCTGGTACCCAGGTACGAATAGTCGCAGCCTTTAAAGAATGTCAAAGTAAATATATATCTATTCAAACCCTTTCCATCGCAACTGGGTGTAATACACCCAAATACAGACTGTGATTGCTGGTATCTCGAGTCTCCTTTTTAATAATCTTTCTCATACTCGGCCTCATCCACGAGGTAGTTGGAATTAGCACCTTGGCCTTGGTGGTTGCAATTATATAAAGTATATAATATAAATTAAAGCATGCGAAAGTGACTAATTTTTGGGGGCATAATCTTTTTTTGTACAGTCCCAAGCAAAATTTAATATAAGGAAAAAACGTCTAAACTGGCTTATGAACATTATTGTTTGTTTGTTATTGATTGATAATTTGAGTCTGTGTAATCCATAAAATTAATTTTAATTTTTGACAATAAATAAATACAGTGACAGTGGAAAGTCTCATAACGAGCATAATTCTTCCAGAATCTTACTCGTTAAGTGAAACACTCGTTAAACGAAACAATTTTTCCCATACAAACCAATGTAAAATACGATAATGCGTTCCATCCTGAAAAAATACTCATTTTTCAAATTAACATTTTTTCAAATAAAATTACTTATGAATTTTTAAGGAGTCTAACAACTTGGAATACAATTTAGAAAATTGTATTGGGCGTAAATAAGTTTTTGCTTCTTGTTTATCCATATTAGAAGCAACCTCTCAACATTATCAAGAATATGTAACCGTTTCAAAGACATTCTTGACACCCCCTTTGAAGCATCCATCTCCTTAATTTTGTTTTTGTTCTTGAAAATAGTGCAGATCATTGATGTTGACCGATTGTATGTGCGCGCTAGATTTTGAGGAGAAATAATACCAATTACCAAACCACTGGTAATAGTAATTATTAAATTATCACAAGTAACTAGTACAAGACAAAAATTAGTAGACTCAAAATATGGCGGGAAAAGACTAACTACTTGTAGTACTAACAACTAATTTAATTTATTTTAGTCTATCCTAACTTATTAACATTAAGTTCATTGTAGTTATTAAATGAATAATTACTTGATACATTGCCACTCAAAAAAGCTGGTCTGCATGACTGGGTTGAATAGATTCTTGACTTAATACTAAAGGGATAACAACAATTACTGTCGAAAAATAGTAGGCCTAGAGATCAAAATCTTAATTTTATGAGAATATAAAATTAAATTTGTTGTTCAGTACTTCACTTAAAAAATTTCAAGGGCAGTTGAAACTATTGAAAGGATTTTCTTTTGGCAGTCTTACTAACATATAAAATTTGTAACACTAATGTCACCAAAGAATTAAAAAGTTATAGACAATTATAAATAATAATAACATAAATCATTCAAAATATATCAAAAATTGCTAAAGTTTTTAAATCAAACATAAATATTCAGGCCATACAAAAATAGGGGAATAAGTTAAGTGGGAAATATTGTTTAAGGTACATTGAGAGGTACAGTAGTCATGATAAATATTGTTTTGGGAACATTGAGAGGTACAGTAATGATGAGAAATATTCTTTTGGGTACCGGTACCGTACATTGAGAGCTCCGGTAATGATGAGAAATATGTTTTTGGGTACGTGGAGAGGTACAGTAGTCATGGGAAAATGCAAGACACTGAACTTATTAGTTTTAGAAACATTGACCATTTTTGTGATGGAGAAATGATTTCATAGGACTAGCTTTATACCTTGCCATCT
>CAXITT010002162.1:0-12407 GCA_964033795.1 Lymnaea stagnalis
CCTAAACATAACATCCTACTTCAATCCCTAAACATAACGTCCTCATTCACTCCCTAAACATAACGTCCTCATTTAATCCCTAAAGATAGCGTCCTCATTCACTCCCTAAACATAACGTCCTCATTCAGTTCCTAAACACAACGTCCTCATTCACTCCCTAAACATAACGTCCTCATTCATTCCCTAAACATAACGTCCTCATTCACTCCCTAAACATATCGTCCTTATGCACTCACAAAACGTAACGTCCTCATTCACTACCTAAACATATCATCATCATACACTCCTTAAAAATATCGTCCTAATTTACTCCTTAAACATAACGTCCTCTTTCACTCCCTAAAGATAACGTCATCATCCACTCCCTAAAAAATATCGTCATTATTAACTCCATAAACATATCATCCACATTATATCCATAATTATAACGTCCTCATTCACTCCCTAAACATAACATTCTCACTCACTCCCTAAATAAATTGTCATCAATCACTCCCTAAACATAAAGTCCTCATTCACTCCATAAAAATAAAGTTCTCATTCACTCCCTAAAGTAATCGTCATCATTCATCGCTAATCATTACGTCCTCATTCACTCCCTAAACAGAACGCCCTCATTCACTCCCTAAACATAACGTCCTCATTCAATCCCTAAACATAACTCCCTCGTTCACTCACTAAACATAAAGTCCTTATTCACTCCCTAAACATAACGTCCTCAATCACTCCATAAACATAACGCCCTCGTTCACTCCCTAAACATAAAGTCCTTATTCACTCCCTAAACATAACGTCCTCATTCACTCCCTAAACATAACGCCCTCATTCACTCCCTAAACATAACGCCCTCATTCACTCCCTAAACATAAAGTCCTTATTCACTCCCTAAACATAACGCCCTCATTCACTCCCTAAACATAAAGTCCTCATTCACTTCCTAAACATAACGTCCTCATTCACTCTGTAGAAATAATGTCCTTATTCACTCCCTAGACGTAATGTCCTTATTCACTCCCTAAACATAACGCCATCATTCACTCCCTAAACATAACACCCTCATTCACTCCCTAAACTTAAGGTCCTCATTCACTCCTTAAACATAACGCCCTCATTCACTCCCTAAACATAACGTCCTCATTCATTCCCTAAACATAACGTTCTCATTCACGCCCTAAACACATCGTCCTCATGCACTCACAAAACGTAACGTCCTCATTCACTACCTAAACATATCATCATCATACACTCCTTAAACATATCGTCCTAATTCACTCCTTAAACATAACGTCCTCTTTCACTCCCTAAAGATAACGTCATCATCAACTCCCTAAAAAATATCGTCATTATTGACTCCATAAACATATCATCCACATTATATCCCTAATTATAACGTCCTCATTCACTCCCTAAACATAACATTCTCACTCACTCCCTAAATATATTGTCATCAATCACTCCCTAAACATAAAGTCCTCATTCACTCCATAAAAATGAAGTTCTCATTCACTCCCTAAAGTAATCGTCATCATTCATCGCTAATCATTACGTCCTCATTCACTCCCTAAACAGAACGCCCTCATTCACTCCCTAAACATAACGTCCTCATTCACTCCCTAAACATAACGCCCTCATTCACTCCCTAAACATAACGCCCTCATTCACTCCCTAAACATAAAGTCCTTATTCACTCCCTAAACATAACGCCCTCATTCACTCCCTAAACATAAAGTCCTCATTCACTTCCTAAACATAACGTCCTCATTCACTCTGTAGAAATAATGTCCTTATTCACTCCTTAGACATAACGTCCTTATTCACTTCCTAAACATAACGCCCTCATTCACTCCCTAAACATAACGCCCTCATTCTCTCCCTAAACATAACGTCCGCATTTACTCCCTAAACATAACGTCCTCATTCACTCCCTAAACATAACGCCCTCATTCACTCCCTAGACATAATGTCCTCATTCACTCCCTAGACATAACGTCCGCATTTACTCCCTAAACATAACGCCCTCATTCACTCCCTAAACATAACGCCCTCATTCTCTCCCTAAACATAACGTCCGCATTTACTCCCTAAACATAACGTCCTCATTCACTCCCTAAACATAACGTCCTCATTCACTCCCTAGACATAATGTCCTCATTCACTCCCTAAACATAACGTCCTCATTCACTCCCTAAACATAACGTCCGCATTTACTCCCTAAACATAACGCCCTCATTCACTCCCTAAACATAACGTCCTCATTCACTCCCTAAACATAACGTCCGCATTTACTCCCTAAACATAACGTCCTCATTCACTCCCTAAACATAACGCCCTCATTCACTCCCTAAACATAACGTCCTCATTCACTCCCTAAACATAACGTCCGCATTTACTCCCTAAACATAACGCCCTCATTCACTCCCTAAACATAACGCCCTCATTCACTCCCTAAACATAACGTCCTCATTCACTCCCTAAACATAACGTCCGCATTTACTCCCTAAACATAACGCCCTAATTCACTTCCTAAACATAACGTCCTCATTCACTCCCTAGACATAATGTCCTTATTCACTCCCTAGACATAACGTCCTTTTCACTCCATAAACATAACACCCTCATTCACTCCCTAAACATAACGTCCTCATTCACTCCCTAAACATAACGTCCTCATTCACTCCCTAGACATAATGTCCTTATTCACTCTGTAGAAATAATGTCCTTATTCACTCCCTAGACATAATGTCCTTATTCACTCCCTAAACATAAGGTCCTCATTCACTCCCTAAACATAACGCCCTCATTCACTCCCTAAACATAACGTCCTCATTCACTCTCTAAGCATAACGTCCACATTCACTCTCTAGACATAATGTCCTCATTCACTCCCTAAACAGAACGCCCTCATTCACTCCCTAAACATAACGCCCTCATTCACTCCCTAATCATAATGCCCTCATTCACTCCCTAAACATAACGTCCTCATTCTCTCCCTAAGCATAACGTCCTTATTCACTCCCTAAAAATAACGTCCTTATTCACTCCCTAGACATAAAGTCCTCATTCACTCCCTAAACATATCGTTATCATTTACTCCCCAAACATAAAGTCCTCGTTCATTCCCTAAACATAACTTTCTCATTCACTCCCTAGACATAACGTCCTCATTGACTCACTAATCATAGAGTCCTCATTTACTTCCTAAAAATATGGTTCTCAGTCACTCCCTAAACATATCGTCTCCATTCACTCACTAAACATATCTTTATCTTTAACTCCTTAAATATTTCGTACTCTTTCACTCCAGAAACATATCTTCCTCATTCACATTCTAAACATATCGTTCTAGTCAATGCCCTAAACATATCTTCCTCATTCACACTCTAAACATATCGTTCTAGTCAATGCCCTAAACATATCTTCCTCATTCACACTCTAAACATATTGTTCTAGTTAATGCCCAAAATATATCTTCCTCATTCACACTCTAAACATATCGTTCTAATTAATGCCCTAAACAATTCGTCCTCTTTCACACTCTAAACATATCGTTCTAATTAATGCCCTAAACATATCCTCCTCATTCACACTCTAAACATATCGTTCTAATTAATGCCCTAAGCCATTCATCCTCATTCACACTCTAAAAACATATCGTTCTAATTAATGCCCTAAACATATCCTCCTCATTCACACTCTAAACGTATCGTTCTAATTAATGCCCTAAATATATTCTCGTCATTCACACTCTAAACATATTGTTTAAATTAATGCCCTAAATATATCCTCCTCATTCACACTCCAAACATATCGTTCTAATTAATGCCCTAAATGTATCGTCTTCTTCTTTACAATAATATTTATTCACTGGCTGGTTATTTTGACACAAACACACACACAACGTCATTATTTTGACTTTGTCAAAAACAATTAGGTGCGCATATCTTATTTTAAGTTGTGTTTCTTTGCGTACCATTACAGTGATAGCCTTGTGTACTTCTGTTCGTGAGGAGATAAAGAACTTTCATGGAACGCCTCCCAAGGTGGCGGATAGGGGAAATGTATATGGCCCAGTAATAGACACTGTTGTCTGAAGAATCCGTACACACTAGTATCTATAACAATTATACAGGGACCCACCCATAGTCGCAACAATACAAAAATAAGCAGACTGCGTGGGCAGGACATATTGAAAGGATACCAGATTGTAGATCAGTTAAAGTGATATACAGGCAGAAACCTAGCGGCAGACACAAATGGAGATGGATCGACGATGTAGAGAAGGACTTACTGCAGTTTAGGGTTCACGCATGGAGGCGGAAAGCGGCAGAGCGGTCGCAATGGAAGGATGTTGTGGCGCAGGCCAGTAGTGCCACAAATGATAATGATTGTTAAAATCCAACGCAGTACAGCCTTCTCATATGTTAGCATATTTTATGTATGTAAATACTATTATGTTGTATAGTGATATAAATACCAGTCATTGTCTCTCACCTTTTTTTGCACACAATTTTGCCTTCAGGCGCCCCAGGCAGGCACTGGCACAGCAAAGTCCACAACTCACACACACGGAAATTACAATAATGCCAGTGACCTCCCCTTGAGAAAACACTAACTCTTTTTCCACAATGTCTGTGGCAAAATAAGTGTAATCAAAGAAAAATTGTCATGTAAGGACAATATTGTCATCTATATAAAATAATGTCATCTATAGTAAACATTTTCAACTATAGAAAATATTATCATCCATAGTAAACTTTGTCATGTATGATAAACATTTTCTTCTTTAGAAACCTTATAACGTTTGGACAGCCTTCTATAGGTTAAGTCAAACGTAGACAATCAGATAAGCTACATAATCAACTTTGGTAAAAATAGTGCATGGTAAGAATTAGCGCCATTCATGTGACATAAATAGTTTAAGCCATTAGTTTCATTTCTTTTGACATATTATTATTATTTAGTTCAACCACCAGTGAAAGTACTGTCCAATTTTTGTTCATACAATTATTTTTAACAAGAACACCAAATTAACGTCCATTAACTATATAAAAAAAGATAGTCACATTAAAATTGAGAATTAGTTACTAATTAAATTTGGTATGTCAAAACTCCATATAAACCAAATCCCTCAATTTACACAGCTACCCTGTCATGTCTTTTTGCTCTTTGGTTTTTACATTTTACTTCCACTCACTTCCTCTCCATTCTTCTTAATTTTTTTGTTTGTTGGCGTCCACTCTTATTCTTTTCTCTCTTTTGAGACAGGATGCATGTTTATATATATAAATAATTTGCCAGCAAAGGTTTAATACCAACACGGTTCAAACACCACGCAGGCTATTTATAGATACACCAGAGTGTGGTTCAATAATGAGTTCACTAGCGTGCAAAATATAATTCCCGATAACTACGCTATATATGATTTATATATTTTGTTTTTAATAACGCAATTGCCTTTGGTGCGTATTATTTTATTTTTGGAAATAAACATCGTCTCAATTTAAGGATTGTGTCAAAAATCTTCGGTTTAAAAGTGGTTGGGACATGAGGTAACTCACCATCAAGGCAACGCTTGCCTAGGGTTTTATCCAGGCAATGGTAACAAAATCCGTTGTAGTGGCAACGGCGGTCCTTACACCGTGTGCCACAGACACCTTCACAATACAGGCCAAAATACGGTGGAGCACAATCTGGGGGAATGTTGAGAAAAAACAACAACAAAACAATAGATTAAAAAGAGGTTCTCCATCAGTAAGAATGAGATTCTCAATTAGTAAGAGTGAGAGTTTCAAGTGGTTAGCATGATGTTCTTGGGTGGTGAGAATAAGGTTTTCAATTAGTAAGGATAATGTTCTCAAATGGTGAGAAAAGGCTCTCACGGGGTGAGAATTAGTTTACTAATTGCTGAAAATGTGGTTCCAAATTAGTAAGAATGAGGTTCCTAAGGGGTGATAATAATGCTCCCAAGTTTTCAGAATGGGGTTTTAAATTGTGAGAATAAAGTTCCAAATTGGTGATAATGATGTTTAAATATGGTGAGACTGAGGCTCCAAGCTGGTGAGAATGGGTTTCCCAAATGTTGAGAGGGATGTTCTCATGTTAAAAAGCTGCTGATCCCAAGTGGTGACAATGAGGTATCTTATATGTATATATATGTGTGTGTGTGTGTGTATGTGTATGCGTGTGTTCTTTACTATCCCGCCTCGTACCTCCAAATGCCTCTATTTCACAAAGTTCAATGTATTTGACGAGATTAGGTTTCCTGTTTCCCAGAACGATTCTCATTTGCATCACCGGTTCTATAGTGTCTGTCTTGATGGTAATGCTGTTGTCGTCACTCCTCATGTAGTCTGAGTGGAGGGCCAGTATGTCAGTCTCACTGTACACGTCAAAACGAAACCCGTGCATGTGGGAAAAGTTCATGGTTTCTGAGATAAGGGTGACATCAGAGAATGTAGTTTCATTATTAATGTAATAGAGAATTTTTTTTTTTTTTAAAACTTAATTTCACTTACTTTAATTTTGGTTTTTTACATTTTTTTTCTCTAAAGTTTTTATTTCTTCTTATTTTGCTTTCTCTTTTTTACTAATTTTGTTTTCTTTCTGTCTTTTAACATCGTCTCTTCAACTTACGTTTCTATACATACAATTTTTTTAACACCTATTTTGTCCCGTCAAAAACAATAGACCTTTGAACACATTTTTGGATCACAATTAAATTAATAGACGTTTAAATATATTTTGTCCTGTTAAAAACAAATATTTCAAAAAACAATTATTTTAATTAGGATAAGATAAGGTGTTTAAAAGTCAATTGTTTAAATTCAGAAAAATGACAGTGTTTACAAGTCAATTGTTTAAATTCAGAAAAATGACAGTGTTTACAAGTCAATTGTTTAAATTCAGAAAAACGGCAGTGTTTACAAGTCAATTGTTTAAATTCAGAAAAATGACAGTGTTTAAAAGTCAATTGTTTAAATTAAGAAAAATGACAGTGTTTACAAGTCTATGTCCTGATAAAAAGTAGAGTCATTTAAACACCTTATTTTGTGACGTTAGAAACACAAGTCTTGACACTAAGTCCTTTTGTTGGTGTTGGCCTAACCATTTGACTGGAGGTATTGGTGGAAAATAAAAAAAAAACCGTGAAAATTCTTTTTATGAATGATATCTGTTGAAAATATTCATTGAATCATTCGCAGTTGGATTGTTTAAAAACATTGCAGGTTTTATTTTAAAGTGGTATATAAATAAACATCATTTATTTATTTCATAGTCGACCACTGAGCTATCCAACAAGAATCTCTTACCGTTGTTTCTCCGAAGCACGATTGTGTGCAGAAAATGTCCCACGCTAAATTGGAAGTCCCAAAAATGGAAGTCTTGGATTGAACCGGTCTTCGCGCACGGTGAGCCATCGCCATATTTCCCGTCAACCACTCGGTGGGCGCTGTCCCTCTCACTGGCCGCATTCCCACTGCTGGACCTTGTGTTTTTCATTTTTAATGCCATGTTGCGACCTGGTGAGTTTTAAGTCAGTTTATATTGATTGAAATGTGTACCATGACTTGTGTAACCACGCTAAACTGTTGGTTTGTATTGAATAAAATTTGTAAAAAGACGTATGTATCCAAGCTAATCTGTTTCTTTGTTTTTTATTAGAATGTGTACAAAGACTTGTTTACCCAAGCTAAACTGTTTGTATTTATTAAAATGTGTACCACGACTCGTGTACACTGGATAAATTGTTTTTTTTTTTGAATTGATTAAACTTGTACCAAGAATTGTGTACCCTGGATCAACTGCTAGTTGGAATGTATGAGAGTAGAACAACGGGACCGTTACTTTGTTCAACTGTATTTACATTTCTAATATTTTATTTAAATCATATATTTCCACACATTTTATTTTTTAAAATAACAACCGATAACCATCAGTTGACTTGTTTAACCAATAGCCATCACGCGAATGGATTAACCAATAGGAACACATGAAAGGATTAACCAAATTGAACCATTTATCGATTGATCAATAGGAACACATGCATGGGTTAATCAATAGGAACACATGAATGGATTTACCAATAGAACACATGAATGGATTAACCAATAGGAACACATGAAAGTATTTACCAATAGAACACATGAATGGATTAACCTTAAGGAACACATGAATGGATTAATCAATAGGAACACATGAATGGATTAATCAATAGGAACACATGAATGGATTAATCAAAAGCCATCACGTAAATGCATTGACTGGACCCCAAACAATAGAGAAAGTCTTATGCTATTCGACATATTACATTGGCCAGGCTGTGTACATCAGATTTAGCTAAATTTATTGAAAACTTTAAATGTCTAAGATTTGTTTAGCTCTCACATTGTCCGACAAAATTTGTAAAGACCTCCCCATATACTGGGTTGTCTCCCTTATCTTTAAGTGTTTGGTTGATCCCCTTTGATGAATCATGAATTAATTTAATGTCACTGCAAGTTAAATCTGTTTTATCTCCGAATAACGTCACCATTTAATTATTTTTTTTTTTTTGCACACATCTATATCTCTAGTATCCTACCTCCATTACATTTTACTGTGCACATGTCTAGATCTCTAGTATCTTACCTACATTGATGTTTAATGTGCACACAGCTTGATCTCTAGTATTTTAACTCCATTGATGTTTACTGTGCACTCGGCTAGATCTGTAGTATCTTACCACCTTTGATTTTACATTGCACATGGCTAGAACTGTAGTATCTTACCACCATTGATGTTTACTGTGCACACGGCTATAACTGTAGTATCTTACCACCATTGATGTTTACTGTGCACACAGCTAACACTCCTGTCCATGTGATGGTGACAGTGTCAATGTATTCCTTGACCAGACAGACAATGTCAATGACATTAGACGCAGTGAAAAGATCTTTTTGGTCCTGGCAGTCAACGGGATTTTCCTCAGACGATAAATCCAGGCTGACATTTTTAGGCTTGCCTAGAAGGAGAGGAACCAGAGAAGATAGTAATATTATTTACGTAGTCTTGTAGAGTAACTATATCTGGGACATTTTATATTGTGAGACTAATTTGAAATGTATGTTGGGCCAAAAATATATCAATGCTTAGCTCAAAGTGGAAATGGGAGGGTGGTAATGGGGGCTAAGAGAGGTCCTGGAATGGAAGTTGACTAACAGGGCAGGAAGGGGCTAGCTGGGAGGGGAGCTGAGGTGAGACTCAACCAACTGTCCGTTGGATCAAATTTACCGTCGACGAAATTTTTTTCAAAAAAATTCCGGTAACCAAAGCTACGTACCCAGGGAGTCATCAAATTCGATTCTCAGCCAAGTAAACATGAGTTTCTCGCGGAGCCTGATGACGATTGGTCGGTGTTTGTTGGACCCACACGTGATGGCGTTATTGTCAACAGCATCAGGAAACGAGCTGTTGGAGTCGAGAGCAACATCTCCTGGGAAAACAAACGTTGAATGAGTGTTATCATGAATTGTTTCACGGAACTAGCTGATAAAACCATGCTTCACAACAGAGATAGGTGGATGAAAGTACCATGCTTCACTACAGAGATAGGAGTCTGATACAACGGTGCTTCACTACAAAGATAAGAGGCTGATACAACCGTGCTTCTCAACAGATATAGATGGCTGATACCACCGTGCTTCACTACAGAGATAGGAGTCTGATACAACGGTGCTTCACTACAAAGATAAGAGGCTGATACAAACGACGTGCTTCTCAACAGATATAGGTGGCTGATACCACCGTGCTTCAATACAGATGTAAGTGGTTGAGAGAACCGTGCTTCACTACAGAGACAGGTGGCTGATGCAATCGTGCTTCACTACAAATAAAGTTGGCTGATACAGCCGTGCTTCACTACAGAGATGGGTTGCTGATACAAACATGCTTCACTACAGACATAGGTGACTGATAAAGCCTTGTTTCACTATGGGGGATCTTGCTGATGCATCAATGCTTCCAAAAAAAAAAAAGAAAGAAGTGGGGATTAATACAACTTGTTAGGTGTGGGAAATGTCATTGTGGTCTAGTTTGGAAGTTGTAAAGCCTTAGTACAAAAATGTTATATATTTTATTAGTACAACATTTCATTGTAAGTTATTTTTAAATGATATTCTTTAAATGGTAGGATTATGAAAACTAATTAACGAATAAAAAGCGAATATGAAACATTTCACATATTCTTTATTGCTACTGGCGTCAAGTCAATTAAAAAAAAAAAGAAATGTTTTGTAAATCAGAAAAGTTATGATTATTTATGTGTATGTATATTGTTTTGACATTATGTGTCACAAAATATATAGTGGCATGTGTCACAAATGTTGCAATGACAATGTTACGGTATTACTATTATTATTATTTTCTTAAAATCTTCACCCCTCCTCTGTCCTATGATCTTTCGGACCGTACATGTTTGTCATCAATTTTACGGCCATTCTTACATTTTGAGTAGCGCAGGCCTGGAGCAGGCCGTTAATAATATCTTGATACATCTCAATGACCCAGGCACTATTATCCAACTCCTTCAAACATAGATCCTTTTCTAATTCTCTGCACTAGTCGTTCTGATGATCCTAATAGGTTCCATACCAGTGCATGCCTTGATCTATTTTTAGCATCTTTCAACTTTAGACCACTGTTTTGACATCAATTTTGCGACCTTGTAAAAATGTTCAGGAGCTTTTACCTTCAGTATAATGACACTTACTAAATTGACAGAGAGGTCCAAACCATCCCCACAAACAATCCGTGTTGTTTGACTTGCAGGTCCCGTTTTGGAAGCATGCTTTCGACTCACAGTTGCACTTTAACCTCCAATCCTCCCCAAAATAAGCGTCTTCTGAAATGAGAAAAATAAACTGAGTTTTATGACGATTGGTCACCGCCATTTTGTTCGAAACTTTTCAGTCGACGTTTGCAAAGATATTTTATTTCTTCAAACTGCTCTCTTTTGTTGGTTGGCTTTAGTGTTCAGCATTGGCTCTATCGTGGATGTACCAATATTGCTACTTTGTAACTTAGATTGAAAGAATCTCAAAGGGATTGGTCATTCTAGTTTTGCGTCGCCATCCTATTGTATAGAAACAATTTGAGAAGAAAACAAAATTCATAAAAAATTTAATTAAATCCTGAGAAAGAAAGCACAACTAAAATATAGTGGTTATTTTGTAAACATTTAAACCTTTAAGAACATATTAAAATGTATATATTTATATAACTCTTTAAGTTATATGTTTGAGTCGGTGACCAACGAACTAACTCTTCAAACCTCCTATGAAACATCTGGGTGTCTACAGGTCTACGGGTCTATTTATCTACGTGGTAAACATAAATGGTGTACATTTAGTGAAGTATCGAAAACAGTTCCAGTCTTACCGTCACTATTAACCAAGCTACCGTTTGACAGGGCAAGTGGTCCCAGGTACTGCAGGACGAAGATGAGTGCAGCTAAGCAGAATGTCATGACGTCATTACTTCACGCCTGGCTGAACTTGATGCTACAAAAACATTCAATGATGCTGACCCGAAGGTTTTCACGTTTCTGTCAGAAGAGAAGAAATGATAAGACATCATCGGTAAGACTCTGAGGGGGGGGGGGGGCAAAACAAAAAATAAAAATTACTTGGTCCAAGATCACATAAGGGAGTGGATCTTCCAGGGAGACTAATCATGCTCAAACTCTTAACTCAACACAAAGACATTCTAGCAGAAGTACAAGCACACAGTGGAAATTAGTTATAAACTTAAGTGTTCAACATTGTTATTGGAAGAAGTTGGACTTGACAAAACCAGGATCGCAAGACGTAAAATAATTTATGTATTATTACTGCGAAATCTCGGGAGATCATGCCAAGATTCCATAGTAGCACAAGCCCCCATGATTACAAGCCCAAATTACCATGATTACAAGCCCAAACTCCCATGAGTACAAAAGTGCTGATGAGCACAAGCCCAAACATCCATGAGTACAAGTCCAAACTCCCATGAGTACAAGTCGAAACTATCATGATTACAAGCCCCAAATATCATGAGTACCAGTCCAAAATACCATGATTACAAGCCCAAACTCTCATGAGTACAAGTCGAAACTCCCATGAGTACAAAAACTCAGATGAGCACAAGCCTAAACCATCATGAGCATAAGTCCAAACTCCCATGAGTACAAGTCTAAACTCCCATGAGTACAAGTCCTAAACTCCCATGAGCATAAGTCCAAACTCCCATGAGTACAAGTCTACACTCCCATGAGTACAAGTCTAAACTCCCATGAGTACAAGTCTAAACTCCCATGAGTACAAGTCTAAACTCCCATGAGTACAAGTCTAAACTCCCATGAGTACAAGTCTAAACTCCCATGAGTACAAGTC
>CAXITT010002166.1:4075-15216 GCA_964033795.1 Lymnaea stagnalis
TTGCTGATTGGGCTTGTGAGATGGCCACTGATGTGAAAACACTAGCTGATCAAAAAAGAGAAACACTTTGTTGCATTCTCACTTGCTGTCGATGAAAGTAATGACACGACTGACACTGCACAGCTGACTGACACTGCACAGCTCGCTATCTTCATCTGTGGAGTGGTCTCCAGTTTAAATGTTACAGAAGAAATATTGCACATGGAATCCATGCATGAGAAATGACAGGAAAAGAAATGTTTGACCATGTATGTCAAAGTTTAACTGACATGAACCTGCATGGGACAAACTAGCTGGACTTACAACAGATGGAGCACTGACGATGAACAGTGAAAAAAGGGGACTAGTTAGTTGGAAGGATGTGGTTAAAAATGCAGGATAAATTTACTGGTGGATTGATCACATATCACTGCATCATACACCAAGGCTCACTGTGTGGTAAAGTCCTCAACATGGAAGGTGTAATGAGCACTGTTACACAAACCGTCAACTTTATCAGAGCCAAAGGTCTAAATCACAGGAAATTTCAATATTTTTTTTGCTGCAAATAGACTCAAGAGTTCGGCGACATGCCTTATCATACAGAGGTGCGATGGTTAAGTCGATAAAAGTTCTTAGTAGATTTTTCCAGCTGATTGATGAAATCTCTCAATTCATGGACAGCATTGGGAAAGACTCCACAGTTTTTCGGGTTAAAAATAAAAAGCGACTTGAACCTGCAGCTCCAGGCACGGGACCACTTGATCACTGATATGCCTGATGCAGTGAAGGTATTTCAAGTGAAGCTGTGCTTAAGGGAGACACACATGCAACTTGTCTCCCTGTTCTTGTTGCCAAGCAATGTTGAACCAAGTCAACCTATGTCATAGATGTGGAAACTGCACCTGCAAATTTGTAGATGGAGCTGATAGAGCTGTAATGGGAAGTTTAGAAGGCTTCCAATTGTTGCATTGTATAATAAGTTAATAACTTGTTTGTTTACACCGAAATAGTACATTTTTTAAAGATAGAAAAGTCTTTGGTTGATTTTTTAATAAAAAATTTGGCTGTGTTCATGCCATGTCATCCATCCATCCTTGTGGCGCTATGGCCCATGTAGGGCTTTGGCCTACCTCACTACTTCCTTCCACTCAGACCTAACTAATGCTTTTCTTTTCCATGCTTGGATTACCAGCTGCTGTAGATCTTTTTCCACATCATCCATCCATCTAAGCCTAGGTCTGCCTTTGAGCCGTTTTCCTCTGGGGTTTGGTGATGTACCCGCTTCCCTCTTCTGTCATTTGGCATTCTCTTTAAGTGTCCTGCCCAGCGTAGCCTGCCCTTTTTTATTTCTGCTACTAGCGTGGGATCCTGATATAGACTGTACAATTTTTGGTTGGTACGTATTCTCCATCCATATTCATTCTTTGTCATATATTTCCCGGAGAAATTTTCTCTCCCATGTGTTTAATAGGTTTTCTGCTGTTTTTGTTTGGGTCCAAGTCATGCCCTGTCAGCTTATTATTAATGGTGATACTTAGATACTTTTGTGTCTACTTCCTCAATACTGTGATTATTTATTGTGAGATCTGTAATTGAGTGATTCCCCCTTTGGAAATCGACAACCATTTCTTTCAGTTTTGAGATATTTAACTAAAGAAAATTTTCATTGCACCAACTGATAAAGCTAGTAAGTTGTGGTATATGCTTTCCCCTTCAGATATTAAGCAATGGTAGCATCATCAGTAAATTTAATTATTGGAACGGTGTTGCTTGGGCTCTGGGTATTATTGGTATATATTGTATACAGGACAGGGGAGAGAACGCAACCTTGTGGTACCCCGGTACATATTTCTCTACTTAATGATATTTGGTCATTCAACTTGAAATATTTGTTAAAAAGTTCAGTAGCCTTGCTTGAAAAGCTAACATATAAAGCTTTTTAATCATAAGGTGTGGTTGGATAGTGTTAAATGCTGATGAGAAGTCAAAGATTGATTGATTGAATACTTATATAGCGCTAAGTATCCATGCTATTTTAGCATGCTCACTGCGCTCTCAGTGATGGCATCCGGGGCGTCGCAGGGGTTGTCGGAATGATTCATTGTTTGTCGCCTGTAGGGGACGCCATCTCCGGGTTTGAATTTAGAGTTTCCTTCTTAGATGAGTTGCCGACCAAGGTTAACGTGTCCCATTTACGCTGGGTGCTGGATGGGTTTATGCTTGACTGGGCTTTGGCTGGAATTGAACTCCCGACCACCAACTTGAGATTTGCTCAGTTTAGACCACTCAGCCACCCAGCACTTCCAAGAAAAGCACCCTAGCATATTTTTTAGAGCTGTCTAGGTGATGGTAAAGTCTTTCCAATACAGTAAAACCTCCGTTTTGCAACCCTCTCTTAAACGACTTCCTCCAACATATGACCGAAAAAAAATTCACCAATGCTTTGTAATATATAAAGACCTCTCTTAAACGACTCCCTCAAAAACGCGACTTGCAACCTTCAAATAATTCAATTTTACGACCTAGCACCTGAAAAAGTCAGATTCCAAAGCAATGCTATATTTGTGCGCTTGGAGAAAACAGTTTCGTTTACGACTTTTAACAGCAGGCGATGCACTAAAGCAGCTAGGAAGTAGTGAAGGGGAAATAACGCTTGTACCGTAAATTTGTCTTTTGAAATACTCCAAGGAGATGGCCAGTTATGGCCTGAGCAGGGGCCTTTCAGACCTTGCTGACACCATGTCTGGTGTTCAAAGAGACATACTAAAAGAACATGCACGGGTGGGGGGATCATGAAAACAAACAGAAATAACAGATTTCTTTCAATAAAAAAAACTATTCAATGACAGAATAAAAATAATTACAACAATATTAATGCGCTTATCTTATACATAAATAGTTATAACTCTAAGCATGTACTCAGCACTTACACACGTTTTTAAACAACTACCAAACCAGCATTGGAATTAATGAGGAATAGGAAGATAATGACTGTATTGGTTGTGAGACAATATGAGTTTATATTGGTTGTGAGACAGAGTTTAGAGACAATATGAGTTTATATTGGTTGTGAGACAGAGTTTAATCTATAATTCTGAATGTAAGATGGTGCCTATACTTAATGGTATGTGTATTTTTTTTACTTGTTTACTTAATTTTCTAAGTGTCGTTTTTTGAAAATGTCCTACCTCTTTTTTAAGACCCCCCACCAAATAACGCACTCGTTTCAATGGCAATTTAAAGGTCGCAAAACTGAAGTTTTACTGTAATAGTAAGATGGTATCCTCTGTATTTCTGTAGGTAATGTCTTCACGTATGTAATAATACCAATAATCATAATGTTCATATGAATTAATCTTTAGAATGCTGTTAAACTTAGTATTATAGTTGTAGTTTTATTGTTGTTTTTTTTTTTTTTCATTGTAGGCACAATTTTTAAAAAACCTACTTCAATTGGTCATCCTTGTCATGGTAAAGTTTTAAGTCCAGTTTTGACATCTTCATATGAAGTTTTCAATTTCTAGCTTGGTCATCTGCATGTGATATTTTCAAAGTCCAGTTCTCACATCTTCATGTGAAGTTTACAATGTCCATCTTGGTAATCTGCATGTGAAGTTTTCAATGTTTAGTTCTGACATCTTCATGTAAAATTTTTAAAGTCCAGTTTGGTCATCTCCATGGCTTTCATTAATACATTCAACCAACCAAATTTGAGAGGAGACTCATCTGGAGGAATACAATTTTAAACATAATTTACACTTCTATTCTAAACTTAATATTTTAACCATATTTCTTGTCTAAATTTAATATTCTAACTATACTTCCAATCTATATTTAATATTCTAATCACACCTCTAGTATAAACTTATTATTCAAGTTCATTAAGTAAACATTCTGTTTTAAACATGACACGACAGATACTTAAGATGAGCTCAATCAGGGTGAATTCTTTCCCTCAAAGTTAACACTGAAAGTTATGCACTTATTTGTTCAACAGTCTGTTAGAATTTAACAGAGTGCTCCTCTGGCTTTAACAAAATCAAACAATCGCTCTTAATTAAAGTTAATATTGTCACTAAGGGAGTGAAGTTTTGTGGTATATGATGCCTGATTATTGCACTTGAGACACACATCAGATGTGTTTAAATTGCCCTGGTTTAAAAATTTTGTCTTAGAAAGAATATTTGCTGGATATGTGCTAAAAATGAATAGATACAATGTAATCAAAACACATTATTTGGATAAAGAAAAGAATCTTATCTTACCTTATCTTATCTTATAGTGTTGAAATGTAGCAAAAAAGCTGCAATGGTAAAACATCATGGGTAACTTTTATGGTCCTGAGCAGAGCTATCCAAATGGGACCCTGATGGTAAACTCCTTCACTTTGAGTGTCACTCATTGAAGAATGTGTTCTCTAATCTGTATGACAAATTAATTCTGACTTTGTCATACAAACACACTCATACATTTTTACACTGGCTATTTATTTTAATACATTTGAGATTAAAAATAAATATTGTGAATTTTCATTAACTATAAAACTAAAAATTGTGAATGTTAACAAAATTGTATTATTTTTAAAATATCTGCCTTATGATAATTATAGTTTATAACATCCTACAGTTGTAAATAAATTGTAATTTAATGTAATGCTTATTGGTAAGCCCTTGACCATGTGTTGTTAACCCTAAAGAGCCACAAACATGATGTTTTTATCATAGTCAGATCCCACTGTGTGGCTCATCTAGGTCTAGATGCTTTAGCCTTATAAAATCTTTGTCAACCCCCCCCCCCCCAAAAAAAAGTAACGAATTATATTATCATTTAATTAAAGCTTATATTATACTCATGCACCAGACTTGTTTCCCCAGGAACTCAAAAAATAGTACAATTCCATCTCAAAATAGTACAATATTGTCTCAGAATAGTACAATACTGAACAAATTAGTACACTTGTAGCAATAAAAGGGGCACATTCTTTAACTGAGTACACATTTTATAAATATTTAAATACCTTGTGTATTGATGACGCTTGCTGAACTTTTAAGCTGCTGGAGTTCTTTTGCACTGAAAGTTTCATCCAAGTCCAAGCAGCTTCCTGATTTTCTCTCCTCTGTTGTTTTTGGGCTATTATTTTGTTCCTTGGTCTGTGCATGTTTTCAGGAACATAGAGAATATTCTCTTGCACGCAGCACTGGAGTGAGGTATGGTGAGGATCCCTTTCACTACATGGGCAAGATTCTTAAGGGCTGGGTGCTTTTGGCAAATTGTTTGCCAAATCCTGTCAACTCTTACCCCATCCTCAATGTTCCTCTGCTGATGCCTATCAAACTCTTCATAGATGGTGTCAACATCAGTCCCTCTGGGGATCAGAATGGGGAATCTGGTAAGGAAGTATTCTAGCTGGTGTTGTTTAACCTCCTTTTTGGATCAAATACAGAAGCATTCTGAAGTGCAGGATCTGATAGGGAAGTCTTTTTTAGAAGGTAGTCAAGCACCATCTCAAAATATTTTCCAACAGAAGCAAAAAACTCCACAACCCCCTTGTCTCTGGGGCTGTACTTTTCTTTGTTTTGCAGCATGGTCTTTGCCTGAGATCCAACAATCAGGTCAGCATCATCTTTCTGACTGCTTCTTAGCTTGTATTGGAACTGAAAGACAAAAAAAATTATAAACTAGTACTGAAGTTATTATGATAAACCATTTAGATGATAATTTAAAACAAAAGAAATGTATTAAATTTGTCCAACTAACTACAACATAAATGCATACATTAACATAACCAATCTACACAAGCTCATCTGGTCAATACCATTAACTGCTGTTGGCAAGAGAAATCTGCTGTACAAGTCACCAATTAGGCTGCAGGGATCTCCTTCAGCATGATGATCATGGCTTCTTCTGCCTGCAGTTGGACAAGTACCTGTAAAAATAACCATGTGTCATTAAAATACTATTAAGTACAACAGTATGGTAAGGTAAATAATACAAAATTACTAATGTCCACTACAGACAACTTTGCACAAAATAAAATGAATCGTAAGAAAATATTGCTGGTCCAATGAAATGTGAGTAAAATTATGCAGCATTCAAGACTCATGAAATATAAAAATTCATCTCACCTGATCATAAACTTTCAGTGTGTAAGACAAGAAATAGCAGTTAATTTGATTTGTTGGTGACCGCAAAAAGTCATAAATGGCATCAACCTGCTTCACAGAGTAAGTTGTGCAATGTCCTTCCAACACAGCAGTTGTCTGCCCATCATGTGGTTTCTTATTTGGTTTGGAATTTGTATATTTGTCTTCATAAAAAAAGTGCATAAAGTGGTCCCAGTTTTCAAACAATCTTTTTAGGCATCTTGCAATACTAAGCCATCTGGTGCATGCATGCTTGATACTTTTCATCTGTTCTGCACCATACAGGACTTGCAGGTTTTTCAATTCACACTGTCTCTTCAAACTTTTCTTGAAGAAGTAACAAACGTCAACCAGGACCTCCTCAACTGGGGGTAGACAGGAAGCCCCACTTTTTAGCTGCAAGATGCACCAGATGGAGGCAGCGTCATGCCAGATAAATGTCTTGCTCTCCTTTAATAAAACTGTATACTCCATTGTATTGGCCAGTCATCACATTGGCATTGTCACAGCCAAATGCAATGCAGTTTACCCATTGTATTGGCCAGTCATCACATTGACATTGTCACAGCCAAATGCAATGCAGTTTACCCATGAAATGCCCTGTGAATTCAATTCATCGGCCATGATCTTAAATATATATTCTGTCCTGTGGCCGAGGATGCTTTGTACACCGGCAAAGCTAGGAGATGAGAATTTACAAGGCCACCCTATCCTTCAATGGTGACCTCTGGAGAGTACTGCTTTTTGTCTGAGTCTTTACTACCATCAGTAGCAATACTGAATGGCAATCTCGGCATCCTAATGGCTAATTTCTTCATAGTCATTGCAGACATTTCTAAAATCATAGCTGTTGCTATATCTCTGCCACATTTTATATCTGATATGAATAAAAGAAAATTAAATAATAAAGATATTAATGAAAATATCTGGTATGACACTAAAATAATTATTCCTATGGCACAAATCATCTTTAAAGCTGCACTCAGAAATTTGCTCTTTTTATTTTATTTAAACATAGCTTCTACACAAGCTACTTGATTTTGGAAAAGTGATTTTGAATTTAATATTTGACAAAAAGATGTCAAGGATGTACTTTTTACTCAGTGCTTCTTTAAAGAACTTACAGGCTTTGATTTCAAAATGTTTTTTGCAATTGTTTTGACACTCAATAACTACAGCAAGTCCTTGAGGGGATATATTGTTTAAGGGATAGAGCTGTTTTGTGGGTTCTAAAAATATATTTCAATATTTCAAATGCGACTAACTAGATATTAAAAAATATGTCCAAATCCAACTTCCCAGTGCAGAACAGTTGGATAATGTATTTTATTTTAAAAACCTTCTCTAGTTTTCTCCGTTTTCACAAATGCGGATCTGGCGAACAAAATAATTATGTAATAAAACTACATCACACGCCTGGTAGCAGAAAAAGGGGTTGGACGAGTGAAGTTATTGCTAGGGCAACTAGACTAAATATTACTGTTGACGCATCTAGGTAGTTCATTGTGACGCACAAAGCAACAATATGACAATCATTACCATCAATACGATAGGTTGAGGTGAAATTTTTATGGCGTTCGAATTTTTATTGCCTTTGACACACCCACCTATCCCCCTATCCAAGCGTTGGTAAATGGTCATTGTGGATGCCACTATTTTCTCAATGGCCGCCATCTTGGTTGACAACACGTGAAGTCACGTGAAGTGTCAACCAAGATGGCAGCTCAAAAAGTAGTGCAAAACATGTGTTATTAAAAACCCTAACCCTATATCTATCCCGAGCAAAATCTTTTTAAAAATCAATGAAATTTCAATAATTTTGTACTCACTCCTTATGCATCAGAATCTTGTATTTGGGGAGGATACACAATTTTTATAGCATTTAAAAATTCTCTCATTTAAACTCTATTACCACATAAGTGTCGCCACATATATTCAAATAAATATGAGTTGAACTGCTCCTCCCCAGGACAGGTTCTTGTGGGCAGAGATCGTTTAATTGCACTCCAGGTGCCCTCTATGGTGTTGGTGTGTTCGCCCGTTTCAGAGTGTTTGAACTCAATTTTATGGTTCACCCTCAGGTGGTGAAACCCTACAGTTGTAAGACGGCACCCCGACAAATGCTTACTTCTTTCGCAATATGTCCCAGACATAATGTCACACGTCAATCTACTGTCACTAAAACATGACCCCTTCCTTAAACTATGCACAATATTGCCATGACTTTTGTCACCACATTGCCATGCAAACTCATCTGAAGCATTTGCCCATGCACACAAGTTTATACCCTTCTTACAATGGGGACATTCATATCTATCTGCAATGAGACCGGTACTCATGAGCCAATCTATCACACTCCTTTCGCCCTGACTTTCCAGACGATTCCAAAAACGGGCGTTAAATTCAGGCTCCATCTGCATAAATTTACCCAATATTTATCTAACTAAAACTGCTGACGATGCAAAAAAAAACAACAACCAATTTTGAACTTACCGGGCACCTGGTCAAGCAATCAAGAATAGCAACAGACGTAATATTTAAGCACTCCTTTCTATATCCGCATCATTATAAAGTACCCAACAAAAAAAAATAATTTCTCACCATTTTGTCAAAATAGAACATAAAATAAAATTTTATGTCTATATTTAAAAATTATATTTCTTTTTTTCATTTATTATGAAAATAAAAACCCAAAAGAAACAAATACAATATAATATTAAACATTCCTCGGGCGAATTAATACTAATACATAAAAATATTAGTTATCTAAAAATAAACAAAGGGAAGTGACTCCCACATGTAAACACCGAAAAAAGACGTCGTGGCATCCCCAACTACCATTAGCCCCAAGCGTCTCATATGCAAAATCTCCTTAATCAACAACCCCCCCCTCCCCTCTCAGTGCGTACATAACATAATATAAAATATGATTGTCTAAACTTTAAAAAAATATTACAACCAATCGTTTTTCTTGTTCCATTCACTGCCAGATCTTTATTAGAAAGTGCTAAAACTTCAACAACCAAAAATGTATTTTATTTTATCGGAAAAAATTACCATAATCATAATCATGCTGATGCCTATCAAACTCTTCATAATATTTTTTCACAGAGTCTCTGAAAATCATAGAATTGGCGGGTCTCGGCGTACAACCATCCTCCTCATCCTCATGTCCCTTAGTCCTTGGACCGTTGGGGCGTCACAGATGACATGTGAACCATCCTCCTCCATTCCTCTCCGTCTTCAGCACTACCCACTGCATCGCCCAGTGTTAGTCCTGTCCACTCTTTGATGTTATCCTCCCATCTTTTTCTTTGTCTTCCTCTTCTTCTCCCTCCTCTTGTGGTCCCCTGCAATATTTCTTTGGCAAGCCCTTGTTTCCTTGTTACGTGGCCGTACCATTGTAGTTTGCGTTTTTTCACAGACACCAGTAGGTCATCGTACTCCCCAATTGCCTACGAACCCTTTCTTTCACTGTTTCATTGGAGATATGGTCCCTATAGCAGATGCCAAAAATGCTTCTGAAGCATCTCATCTCCATCACCTTTATTTTCCTTTCAAGATCGGCTGTTAATGTCCAGGATTCGCAGGCATACAGGAAAATGGAGAGGACTAATGACACTGATTAGCATGTTATAAAAATAATCCACCCCCCCCCCCCCCCCATGTGAATTATGTGCCAGCCTTCTAGCACGCCTAAATTAGGAAAAGTAAAGTACTGTAAAGGGTAAAGTAAAAGTTAAAAGTAAAGCAACAATATAAAAACATGTGCCGGGTGGTAAGGTAAAATTAAGGCCAAGGCTTAAGAAGGCCTAAGCCTAAGGCCTAAGGCTAAGGCAATGAAATTTAAGCACGATTAATTATTTCTAGTGATATAAAATTAAAACTTCCTCTTCACCTGATGGAACTAAAGGCCTAAAATAGCGTCTTTTTGTTCATGTACAATATCCATTTAACAAAATTGAACAAGATAAAAAAAAAAGGAGCCTACAGTTCATGAATCTTTTGTCATTTACGACGCCATTGTGGGAAAAAAAAGGAGAACTCTTCTGTCTTCAAAGATACGTTATAAAAGTTGCCCAATTGGATATATTTAGATTTAAATAATTTTTTAAAACATTTTATAGATCTATCTACTTTGATATTTATTTATTTATTTAGGCATTTTTATATAGCGCTTACCTTAAAGCTCTAAGCGCTTTACAATTATTAAAAACATGTAAACTAAGTAAAATAAAAATGAGACACTAGGATAGTAACTACTATACTATAGAAACAATTAAAATGGTTATAAAACGAGGACACTTTGGCACGTTTTGGCCTATACTAGCCCACTGGATCCATGCACAGCAATGTAAAGGTGGTACTCGCAAGGGACCTCAATATCAGGGGGCGCATTCGCCCAGGGCGCTGCTTTTCCTTTACACGGTTGTGCATCCATTTCGGACAGAACGCGGCTCGAATTTTGAGGGTGGGGGCATGGGCCCCCGCAGAAAACTGTCTAGGGGGGGGGGGCAAAACATCGATTTACTTTCCAGGGGGGGGGGCAAATTTTTTTTAGTAATGTTTTAATATAGTTTTAATTTACTGTAGCGTATTTGTATGGTGAACGAACGGACAGGACATCAGCTCAGTTACTTTCTCTTTATTTTCTCTTTACTTTAATAAATTTTTGGTCTATTTTTGTCTAATTTTTTTTGTTATCCAATCAATCCAGAGAGGGGGGGGGAGAGCAAGTGCCCCCTTGCCCCTACCTGCGGGCACCCATGTGGGAAAATTTATTAAAACTTTAAATAAAATTGTCAATGTCCTGTCTTAAAATTTGTGACAGTTTCGATTTCTTTCTTAATAAATAGCTGGTGATTTACTAAGACTAAGAGGCGAAAAGCGGGAAAGTAATGAAATATATGTCAGTAGCGAAATAAACACCATTGCAAACAGATGAATAATAGAGCAATTTGGTTCCATCCAGATACATAAAATCACTAACACTGCCTCTCATTTTACTCACCACAA
>CAXITT010002168.1:0-20253 GCA_964033795.1 Lymnaea stagnalis
ATATATATATATATATATATGTTATATATATATAGAAAGAGAGAGAGAGAGAGAGAGAGAGAGAGAGAGAGAGAGAGAGAGAGAGAAAGAGAGAGAGAGAGAGAGAGAGAGAGAGTATTTCATTTAGCAGATATCGGGAATTTAGTTTCATGTTACACTTAAATAATTGAAATACATATTTTTCGAGCGTGAAGTTGCAGATTGGGCTAAAATATTTCAGAAACTGTTGTCATGGCCTAATATATCAGTGCAAATTTTCAGATCGAAAGTTTAATTGGTAGTGGGTCAATTAGCCGTCCAAAGATTGTGCAAGCCAGCCACAAACACATGCGAATTTAATATAACAAAAGAATTATAAAAGTACCTTTAAATATATTGGCATATAACAGACACATACAAAGTCTTTAACAATTTACAACATAAATCAATGTGCATCATAATTATTGAATTAACAATAGATTAATGTCGTGTATCAATACTGGAGGGACTGTGATATGCAGCTTACTCTGTACTCATCAACGATATACCCTAAAATAGGGGATCGAATTCAAGTGAATACAAGCTTTGAAAAAGTCATTATGATTCACTTTACTTGTATTCAAAGGAGGAGACGCTAATAAAGCATAATTTGCATTATTTAAAAGAAAGTTTAAAAATTAAAGTATTTGGTTTTGCCTATTTAATACGCAAGATAATAAATAAATACATGTAAAATGTTTTCATTGCAAAGTTATTCTACGTTTTATTTTATGTTCATAAGATAAATATTTATAACAAAGTTCTATAAAAAATGTCGAAATGTATCCCGAGTTAAATAAAAAAAAACAAAAAGAAATAAAACTGATTTTTGCCTCCCATCAATTATTTTATTTTATTGTTTGAATCAACTATTATGTCACGAAAAAAAAAAAGTTAAAACTTTATCTCAAATAATAATACTCATTTAATGATTATTTATTTGTATTTGTTTGTTGCACTCTCTTGACAGCTGTGTTGGAATTGAGAATAGGGATTACATATTGCAAATGTTTGGTTTTAAAAATTCACTTATTTTAAATTAAATTAAATATAACAATTGTATACTGAGTTAATTACATGTGTTGTCAGAGTAAAAATGTATTTGTTAAGAAGGTATGACATTTTTAAATACAGAGTGAACTAACATTACTTCTAAGAATTTGATTTTTAACTCATTTTGTGTAATTTACTCAGGTTTATCGATTGTTACTTTATATGAAATATTAAGAACAATCTAATGTCAAAGTATCTTTGTAAAACTCACTAAAGCTCGGATATGCGTGCACAAAGTATATAAGTAACTTATTATCAATTAAAATAATAAATTGGTTATGATTACATGGTTTCACTAGCCAATGTAATTAATTATTTTTACGGATAATAAAAATAAATGGAATATAACACTGCCAGCAAAACTAAAATTGTGTCGTCTACAGCCTTGGTCAACTACCCGTGGCATCTGGCGTGGTCAACTCACGCTGTAATCTGACGTAGGGACTCATGGAGTCATATGTATGATTTCATGCATATTAGTTGCTTTCTTTCATATGTATTAAAATACTTATTTCATGCATATTAACTAATATTTCATACATTCTAAATATATTTTCAAAGACAAATAAAATGTATTATTTCTTGCAGAGTAGATTAATTAATGTGCTTCTAGACATTAGGGTCGATGATATTCCTGGGTTAAGATGACCTATGTTGTTTTACATTCGTTTAATCCATGCACTTCTAGACACAGCTGTGATGGACATTCTTGTCTCTGCCATTCTTTGGTTAAGATGATACACCTTGTTTCACTGTAGTTTCATCAATGTACTTCTGGACACAGCTGTGACGGACGTTCTTGTCTCCGCCATTCTTTGATTAAGTTGAGCCACCTTGTGTCACTGTAGTTTCATCAACGTAATTCTGGACACAGCTGTGACGGACGTTCTTGTCTCCGCCATTCTTTGGTTAAGATGAGCCACCTTGTTTCACTGTAGTTTCATCAACGTACTTCTGGACACAGCTGTGACGGACGTTCTTGTCTCCGCCGTTCTTTGGTTAAGATGAGCCACCTTGTTTCACTGTAGCTTCATCAATGTACTTCTGGACACATCTGTGACGGACGTTCTTGTTTCTGCCATTCTTTGGTTAAGATGAGCCACCTTGTTTCACTGTAATTTCATCAATGTACTTCTGGACACAGCTGTGACGGACGTTCTTGTCTCCGCCATTCTTTGGTTAAGATGAGCCACCTTGTTTCACTGTAGTTTCATCAATGTACTTCTGGACACAGCTGTGACGGACGTTCTTGTCTCCGCCATTCTTTGGTTAAGATGAGCCACCTTGTTTCACTGTAGTTTCATCAACGTACTTCTGGACACAGCTGTGACGGACGTTCTTGTCTCCACCATTCTTTGGTTAAGATGATCTAGCTTGTTTCACTGTACTTTCATCAATGTACTTCTGGACACAGCTGTGATGGACGTTCTTGTCTCCGCCATTCTTTGGTTAAGATGAGCCACCTTGTTTCACTGTAGTTTCATCAATATACTTCTGGACACAGCTGTGATGGACGTTCTTGTCTCCGCCATTCTTTGGTTAAGATGAGCCACCTTGTTTCACTGTAGTTTCATCAATGTACTTCTGGACACAGCTGTGATGGACGTTCTTGTTTCCACCATTCTTTGGTTAAGATGAGCCACCTTGTTTCACTGTAGTTTCATCAATGTACTTCTGGACACAGCTGTGATGGACGTTCTTGTCTCCGCCATTCTTTGGTTAAGATGAGCCACCGTGTTTCACTGTAATTTCATCAATGTACTTCTGGACACAGCTGTGACGGACGTTCTTGTCTCCGCCATTCTTTGGTTAAGATGAGCCACCTTGTTTCACTGTAGCTTCATCAATGTACTTCTGGACACATCTGTGACGGACGTTCTTGTTTCTGCCATTCTTTGGTTAAGATGAGCCACCTTGTTTCACTGTAATTTCATCAATGTACTTCTGGACACAGCTGTGACGGACGTTCTTGTCTCCGCCATTCTTTGGTTAAGATGAGCCACCGTGTTTCACTGTAATTTCATCAATGTACTTCTGGACACAGCTGTGACGGACGTTCTTGTCTCCGCCATTCTTTGGTTAAGATGAGCCACCTTGTTTCACTGTAGTTTCATCAACGTACTTCTGGACACAGCTGTGACGGACGTTCTTGTCTCCGCCATTCCTTTGTTATGATGTCTACCTTATTGATATATTGACGAATAAGAAGAAAAAAAAAACACATGTCGAATGATTTGCGAGAATTGAGCTGGGACAAAACTAAATGCACGAATTTTGAGGAGCTACTAACAAGAGAAAAATCCTGCTTTCTTAAAATATAAGTAAATTAACAAGCAATTTCCGGACGTCCTTGTGAGTTCACTGGTTTTGACATTTGTGGCTATCCTCATGAGTTCACCTTTGTTAAAATGTGCTGCTATCCTTTTGAGTTCACTGAGGTTGACATGTATGGCTATCCTTATGAGTTCCTTTTTGTTGACATGTGTTGCTACCCTTGTGAGTCCACTGGGGTTGACATGTGTAGCTATCCTTATGAGTTCACTTTTGTTGACATGTGTCGCTATCCTTTTGAGTTCACTGAGGTTGACATGTGTGGTTATCCTTGTGAGTTCACTTTTGTTGACATGAGTTGCTACCCTTGTGAGTTCACTGGTGTTGACATGTGACTTTCCTTATTAGTTCACTTTTGTTGACATGTGTTGCTACCCTTGTGAGTTCACTGGGGTTAACATGTGTGGCTGTCCTTGTGAGTTCACTTTTGTTGACATGTGTAGCTATCCTTATGAGTTCACTTTTGTTGACTTGTGTTGCTATTTTTGTGAGTTCACTGGATTTGACATGTATGGCTGTCCTTATGACTTCACTTTTGTTGACATATGTGGCTATCCTTGAGAGTTGAATAGTGTAAACATAATAACACAAACCTTATATTAGAAACACTGTTTTAGATTTAAAATACAAAATGTAATGTAAAAATAAATATCATGACAGAGGAATCCCTATATTTAAAAAAATCTTGATAGTTACAATAGATTCATATAACATGTTTAAGAATTATAATTATAGATAATTATGGCCCACACTATGTAATTCTAATTTACACCAACTATTATGTAAATATAACTTTTCAGTAAATAATGTCTAAAACAATTCACTTAAAATTTAAGTCATTCTTTTGGTCTAATTTTTGTTTTTGTTTTTGACGTAATTAAATATTAGTATTTAAATCATTATTTAAAAAAACACTTTTTTAAACATTATATTGCAAAGAAAGCTCGAGCTGCCTTGCTACCAATTTAAAATGTTAATTAAATTATAATTTACTTTTTCGATATATCAATTCATCTTTTAGTATTTATTAATATTTTTTTTTGAATGAAAGACATTTACTTTTTCAAGGGAAACAATTGCGTTCAATTCTTAAAACGAAGGTTTATAACATAAAATTGATTGTTATGCTAGAGTTAGGCTTATTTTTGTAATAAATGAGTTTTTTGTTTTACTCCTTCCAAACAATAATAATTATCTGACCTCAAATTTAAAAACTAACATTTTGTAAATCATAAATATTTTTATTTTTACAAAACTACGAAGTTTTAACTTTAATTCAAATTTATATTAAACAAATTATGCTTAACCAGCGTTACCTACTTGTGATTGATGCGTCGAAAGACGAGTTAATATTACAAGTGATAGTGCACTTGAGTTCGTTCCCTAACCGCAAGGATTGCAATGAACCTCCAGGAAGGCCAAAATGATCAATAACTGCCCCACACCCTGACTCACATGAGTCGCCCTTCCCTAACTAGCAAGAACCCGACATGGACTGCATTGCCACTCAAATAAAAAACAAGAATTTAAGTTTTAATTACGATTTTGAAATAATTGATGAGACAAAATGTTTGTCTTGTGCGTACCAAAATAAATTAGAAGTACTTTTGACATGTGAGCAGGCAGCATGCATCTGTACATTTCTAAATTAAGCCCACGCAATTCTGGTCATTGATCAAAAAATGCATTAGATCTGTTAGAAATTATCTAACTTATATTCAATACAAATAGTTAGGGCTCAGGCCCCAAAAGGATTATAGTAAAATGATTGAACCATTTTAGAAACTTTTGCAGACATGCGCACATTGACTCAACAACGTTTTTCCGCGATCGGATGAATAGTATAGGAACACATTCCCGAATTATATTTATATAGTCTAGCTCATAAAAAAAATATTTAAAAATACGAATTTAGGGACCCTGGCACTAAACGAAATATTGTCAAATGGTTGTACTAATTTTAAAATCTATGTATTACGTAACACACAAAATGAAATCTCCATTTTTCCTATTTGATTCAATTTCATAAACCCAAGCAAAAGTTCGGTTCGAAAAAAAATTGTTTTAACTGACATTAGAAAAACAAAGCAATTTCATCCTCCTTCCCTCTTCTCCCCCACCCCTCCCGAAACGGAACATTACAAAATGGTTGAACTAATTCAGAAACTTACTTATTATTTTATAAATGACCTGAAATATCCTTACTTGTATTAGATCCTAATCTATCAAGCCATGCAATAGCCTGTTTGAAGTTATAGTTTTTTATAGTTTATTTAGAAAAAAAAGGAATACAAGTCCCCCGACCCCAAAAGAGATTTTGTAAAATTAGTTTGTACTAAAAAACCTTTGCGGGCCTGACATAACAACTCGCCACCTGCATAGCGCAATCGGATGAATAATATAGGAACACAAACGGAAACTATATTTTTATAGGTACATTAACACAATGTGATGTTCAAGTGCATGTTAAATTTAGTCAGTTTGTTTTTTAAATAGCACATTATGTAAATATGGTGGATTGCTCAAGTACCACGTTACATTAGTACAGTGCGTTGTTATAATGTCACGTAACATTATGACACTGTATCATTCAAGTGTCACTTTACATCAATAGACTGTTTCATTTAAGTGTCACGTTACATCAATACACTGTGTCATTCAAGTGTCATGATACATCAATACACTGTTTCATTTAAGTGTCACTTTACTTCAATACACTGTGTCATTCAAATGTCACTTTACATCAATACACTGTTTCATTCAAGTGTTATTTTACATCGATACACTGTTTCATTTAAGTGTCACGTTACATCAATACACTGGGTCATTCAAGTTTCACGTTACATCAATTCACTGTGTCATTCAAATGTCACGTTAAATCAATACACTGTGTCATTCAAGTGTCACGTTACATCAATAGACCGTGTCATTCAAGTGTCACGCTACATCAATACACTGTGTCATTCAAATATCACGTTAAATCAATGCACTGTGCCATTCAAGTGTCACGTTACATCAATACATTAGTCTCTCTGCGATGGTGACGTAATTATTTCTTTCAGTATCCTCCCTCACCCCCCATTTGGTTGGGTAATTTTTTTTTATAATCGGGTCTATTTAATTTGTTGTTCTGATGGGTCTCGGCGAAGAATGGCAAAGGACATCTATATCGTCGATAACATCATAAAATTATAAATTTCTGCAATAGGCCTACTACATAATTATTATACGAACCCGTAATTAGTGGCTTACATAATTGGATTATAATTATCGTGATGTGCCGAAAATTGTAATGGCATCTGTAGTTTTTTTTTATTCTATCAACTAAACAAGTTTAAAAAAATTAACAACACGTTATAAAACGACCAAGTATCCAACATGTGCAATTTGTGTTCAAATTCTATTTCATAATAAAAGCATGACTTTTAAAGTAGGGATAGGCGTGAATTATAAAGTATATGACTGCGTTTAACTGTTAAAAATACTTTTTTTTAAAATACTTTTAAATGTACTGGATTCCAAGTTGGATTGAGTTCGATAGAAAACAAAATTTGAAAAAAATATTTAGTTTTTTTTTTTTAACATAAATTTGGAAATTAATAGGAGCATTCATTTAGTACACGTTTCATCAAATATTGTTAAGTTAAATGTGTGTGTGTGCATTATATAAACGATAAAATAGGCTGAATTTTAAACGTATGTTCCTACATAATATATGTGTTTTTTTTGGTTTTTTTTTTAATACGTAGCCATTTTAATTAAATATGAATTCCGCTGATAGGAAATTAAGACACGTTATAGTCGTACTGGAGCCTTGATGGTCATAATGGAACTCGTTTAGTTTCCGAAATTTATTTTTTCCCTTTAAATGTTATTTGCCTTGGCCTAAATTACTCCTCGCGGCTCAATAGTAACCAATGTCCATGTTTTCAAAAATAAATAACGGATAAAAAAAGCCAAAGAAGGCATCGTAATATGGACACAGGCATAACACAAGCATAACACAAGCATAACACAAGCATAACACAAGCATAACACAAGCATAACACAAGCATAACACAAGCATAACACAAGCATAACACAAGCATAACACAAGCTTAACACAAGCACACAAATAAGACAATCATAATATTCTACGTCAACGAATGGGGATCCTCAAACGTGGTGCCTTGGTCGGTCGCCAACTACGCCAATTAAAATAAAAAGAAAATATTATAACAGGGCATACGACAGCATGAATTAAGAACCATGACAATAAGACAAGAACTTTTAGGCTAAGATCCTTCATAAGCAGACAGGACAGGTGAAGAAATAGAGACAAATTAATAAATTAAGTGATCGTCTTTGTTAATTTCGTAATTTGGATTTTCCAAAACTAAGATTACAGAAAGTGAACGAATTAATAAAATTTTAATGTCAAATACAATTTTATAACAGCAAGTTATAGATTATACTCAGCACCAATGTTTCATTCCGCATCTCATAAGGAGTGTGGGATTGTTGTCCAGGACAAGTTAAGTGCCCCTTTGGAAAAAAATAAGTTTAAAAATAAAATGAAAATATATTTTATTTTTAAAAAAAATACGATTACATAGCCAGCCATTAAATAAACACGTTATTTTAAGAGTATCCGTGAATTACTATTTTAAATTTTGAGAGGCTTTTGTTATTCAATCATAAATATCTAACTGTGCCGAAAATGTGAAGCTTGGGATGAGGGGCAGAAATCTTACATTTGTTGTTCCATTGTATATGTATTTTTTATTTATTTTTTTTTTTTAAAGATTCAAAGGACATTTTATTGAGAGACATTTAGTCGACGGAAAATTGATCGACAGAAATTTAATCAATCGAAAATTTGGTCGAATTCATTTTTGAGTTTACACCAACTAATTTTGCGTCAAACTTCTATTTTAGAAAACTATATTATAAAATAAAACAATGAGTTTTTTATATTTTATTTTTCTTTTTTCAGATGAGAATCCAATAGAGAGTTAACAAAAGATAACTCCCACCAGAAAGTTTTTGTGAACTTTCATTTCGATTATCATGATATTTCTATTAGCTGTACTAGTCAAAACTAGTGATCGTGGCTTCCGTATGGAACGAGGAACCATCGATGTGGTGTTGGCGGCCAGACAGCAACAGGAACAGAGCAGGGAACAAAATGTTGACCTCTTCTCTACCTTTTCGGACATGACCAAAGCTTTCGACAATGTCAGTATAGATGGACTTTTGAAGGTCATAGCCTAATATGGATGACCCAGAAAGTTCGTGTCAATGGTACGACTATTTCATGAAGTTATGCAGGTTATAGTTCGGGATAATAGAGAGACGTCAAAACCATTCCCTGTAACAAACGGAGTGAAACAAGGCTCTGTACTTGCCCCAACACTTTTCAGCCTCATGTTTACCGCATGCTGACCGATGTATTCAGAGAAGGAGACTCTGGAATAGGCCTTAGATACCGAACTGACGGTAATCTATTCAACCCCAAGAGGTACATGCCAAAACAAAGGTCCTGACAGACACCATCATGGACCTCCTGTATGCAGAAGCCTGTGCCCTAAACGATGTATCAGAAGTGAATATGGAACACTGTTTCACAAGCTTTTCTAGTGCCTGCTCAAACTTCGGGCTCACTATTAGCAAAAAAATGAGGTCATAAACCAACCAGCTTCTCGAAGCCCTTATGTTGAATCCAACATCCAAGTATGTAACGAAAGACTTAAGGTGGTGACTAGCTTTTCTTATCTCGCCAGCACACTTTTCTAAAGCGCAACCACCGATGACGAGGTTAACCTATGAAATATTGACTAAAAACGTATGGATCAAGAGTGGTATCAGCTTTCAAAATAAACTGAACATATATAAGGCGGCTGTTCTCCCTAAGCTTATTTATGCCCGTGAAACCAACGGCATGCAAGAATGCTGAACCACTTGATCCTCAACATTGAATGGCAGGACAGATTACCAGACACTGAGGTGCTAACACGGGCATGTCTCTCCAGCATCTCCACAACCAGAAAAGTGGAAGGAAAAAGCAAAGGAGTGAAAATCTTGGTGTTCCACTTTACATAAGATGTCTTTGCATCATGAAATTTGGAGAACAGTGGCTGCAGAACACAAGAGACATGACAGGTAGGCCCGGTCTGACTTTGATCTCGGAGATGCGCCATCATTCCCCTTCACCTGCTGCACACGAGAATTTAGTGCCACAATCGGCTTCTTTAGCCATCTGTGATCTTGCAGACAGAACTAGCACAAACTATGATGATTAAAGTGATCATGGTCATTTGAAAAAGTTCATATAGATATTTTAATCAACTGAATAATATTGGGAAATTTTAAATCTATATGTTTCTACGATTTGCATGATGGTTTTGTAAACATCTGAATTATTCTTCAACAATGTCATTAAAATTTGATTAATAAAAATGATCAGGTTTTAAAACTCATAAGACTTAACAGACTTTTTAACAAACGTTTATTTAAAAATTTAAAAAAAAAAGTTATTAAGATAAATTTGTTATGCAAGTCAAATGGTTGTTTATTTTGTTATTTGCTTTCAGGGTGTAAATTGATGTCAGTTTTTTGTAATGGAAACATTTGTAGAAAGAATAAAATACAATATTTTTTATTAATTTTTGAGCCCCAATAATAATTTTAATTAAAAAAAATTAAATAATAATTGTAAAAGAGTAATACAAAATATGTATGTAACACAGACAAGTCAAGCAGAACCGCTTGCCATTTCAAGGCTCCCTGCACATTTTTCTCTTTGTTTCCCCCCACCCTCCCCACCACCCCATTAAGTAATTCAAGGCTGATAAATTTAAAATATCACATGACCTCTGCTGATGTATGGGTTGCATGCCTAAGTTATTTTTACATGCATCTTTCATGTACCTCCATTATTATGTGCACAGTTTTGCAAATCTAAATTTAGGTATATTCTATAATGTCTTCTTGACTTTTTTAATTATCACAAATTGTATGTGGACTATAAATATTTCAGGGCCAGAACAGATAAGGAAAACAGCTATCCTTAAGGATACCACAACTGAAATGTATTTAGTTCATGTTTGGCTGGCGTAAGTAATAGATGTTTCTAAATATGGCTTATTTTAGACTTTCACACTGGAAAAACTGAAAGCTCATCTCATAAATGCAAGAAAAATGGGAATTCAACTAACGCCAATTTGCATTAATGCATTTTGAATTTACCCGACATGGTTAGGCACCCTCAGTTTCTACTCATCGCTCCCCAGCGCTAATTAATGTCACAGAACGTTGTTGATTATATGATTAAACTAAATGATTACTCATTGTCAAAGGTAATAAATGTAGAGACTGCAATCAGGTTAGTACAAAATAAAATAAGTAAAACAGAGTAGGGTTAAACCTGAAAAAAAAACGCAACAAAACAGCGAACGTGTCGGCAGAAAGCCTTCGTCAGCGAACAAAACAACAGAAAAACGGTATAAAAATAAAAATAAGAAATAGGACTTAGCTGGTAAATAGTATCTGTGGGCAGCAATAGAAGTGTGGCAGAAGGAAAGTGAGTAAGAGTTTAAATATGCAGCGGCAAAAAAGGGGGAGAAAAAAGTGCTAGCACGAACACCGCCAGCCTGGTCAATTAGGAACACAGACTTATCCTGACATACGGCACTTTAACGCCAGTTGAGATTAATGTTGTGTCTCTGTTCACAGATTGACCCTAGCTCCACCCCTCCACGTTCTGACCTATCAAAGTGAACTTTCTCTAAAAAGACTTATTGGTAAAGAGCGTCAGAGTGCAAAATTCATATCTACGCCCATCCCCACCCCCAATTCTGAACCTAAAATTTTCTAAAATAAAATACTGTCGCGAAGCGATTCTTCTGTATGGCCAAGTCTTTCACTGCATTCCGTTCAGCAGTACATCATACACAAACAGTCACCAATGCAACAAACAGCAACCGGTTTGTTGTAAACGAAAGTTTATTTATCACTACTCGATGAACAAGACTTGATGTATAATTTCAGAATTTGATAATAAATCACTCCAACCAAATATTAATCAATTTACCAATCCAAACACTTCTGCCAGTATATTCCCCATCAATTCTCTCAGCACAACACTTAGCAGTATTCCATTCACAACAGTCAATGTAGCACATCCGCCATCACTCTTCTCTAACCACACGAAAAACTAACGCGTCACTTCCCATTACACAATTACGTCACAACACTCTCACACAAACGATACGGCTGCACATAAAATCTCGAACTAACATCTTTTCCCTATCAAACATGACAACAACGCTCTACACATAACAACAGTGATACTCATACCCTCGACAAATACCATCAAAGCCCACGCTAGTCTGGTGCTCAAGGACTTATGTCCAATGCGGCATCCTTTAGCTGCATCTCTCGCCAATTCCCCCTCTTCCAAATGTTTAGGTCCACCCACAAGTTTTTCAGGTAAGAATTTCTGATAGAGGCGTTGGTTTAAGGCACACTATAGTGTTGCAAAAACAAATGATGCAGTATCTATTTTATAATGTAGTATGTGATCCAGCGAACGCGTCTCTTGATAAGAAAAGAGAATATGCTAAACATGTCTGCACGTTTCCAAGATCTCACCGTTAGGGACCCTGTCCTGCCAACGAATGCACAAATGCGACGCAGACATCTTTGATAGAAGCTGTTGAGTTTCCGCTTCTGACTGGTATATGTGGTCCACACTTCGCTACCATATAGGAGGAGCGTGCTACGCACGCATGCCTGATATACACGTATTTTTGTTTTATCAGTTAGATTGGGATTATTCCACACCCGCTTATTCAGTTTAGCCATTGTTGCTGCTGTTTTTGCAATCCAGATATTTATCTCTTCATCAATGGAGAGAGAACTAGAAATATTGGATCCCAGGTATATGAAATGAACAACCGAAATATTATGACCATCAATAGATATGAATGGAGGCGACGGTGCTTCTTGCATCATTACATGAGTTTTCTGTAGACTAATCGAAAGACCAAACTCTTTACAAGCATGTAACCAGCCATTGCAGACCTTCTTCTGTGTGAGATGTTAAGGCGGCATCGTCAACGAACAGCAGTTCACGAATCAGCACCTTTTTTACTTTGGTCTTCGCACGAAGGTGGGTGATATTGAACAGTCTTCCATCAGATTTTGTATGGACGTACACTCCATCTTCACAGTCACTGAAAGCAAATTGAAGGAAAATCGAAAAGAAAATTGAAAAGAGCGTTGGTGCCAGTACACAACCCTGTTTTACTCCGCTGCTAATTGGAAATGACTCAGAGACAGAGCCATTGAAAGTTACTGTGCTGTGCATGTTTTTGTGAAATGACTGAATTATTGTGAGTAGTCGTGGGGGACAACTTATTCTTTGCAGGATACTGAAAAGACCTCTTCGACTTACCAAGTCAAATGCCTTGGTCAGGTCTATGAAGGCAATATAAAGAGGCATATGCTGTTCACGAAAGTTTTCCTGCATTTGGCGTAGCGAAAACATCATGTCTATTGTTGAGCGCCCACTCCTGAAGCCACACTGGGACTCTGGGTAGATGCGATTGGCAAGACTCTACAATCGTTTAAGGGCAACCCGGCCAAAAGTCTTTCCAACTAAGCTAAGGAGAGAAATACCTCGGTAGTTATTGCAATCGCTTCGGCCCCTCATTTTTATACAATGTTACGATGTTGGCGTCTCTCATGTCCTGGGGAATGTGACCTGTTTCCCAACACAGACAATGGAGCTCGTGTAAGGGCTGAAGTAGGATAGGTTTTCCATTTTTGAGGATTTCCGCTGGGATGCTGTCGATCCCTGGAGCCTTCCCATCCGCAAGGTAATCGATGGCTTTTTCGAGCTCATGTAAAGTTGGCTATTAATCTAATTTATTCATTACTGATAAGGTAGGAATATTATGGAGAGCGGTCTCAGTAACTACATTCATTGTAGAGTATATTTGAAGATACTTTTGTTAGAGTCTCAAAAATTCGATTATAAATATCGTGCAGTGACGAAAACTGGTCACTTCTGATCATAAGCAGAAATAATAAGTTTGTTGTTCGCGTGTTTGGTAGTGTTAAGAAAATTATTTATAACGACTTCACATTTTTAAAAACTTAAATAACAAGGTATCAAAGGACGAAGTATCAAACATGTGCAATTTGTGTTCAACTTATATATCACAGAAAAAGCATGAGTTTTAGTGTAGGGATATTTGGTAATTATAAATTATATGATAACAGTTTGCCTTTATATATTTATTAGCATATATTCAAATGTACTTGATTCAATGTTTGTTGAGCTAGACGGAATAAAATCTTTCACATTTGTATGATTTTTCATAAATGTAGAATTTAACGGCAGCATAAAAATAGTACACGTTTTAAATATTTCTTTAGTGAACAAATAAAAGTGCTAAATTTTTTTACATATTTTCCTGAAGAATATAGTTTTTAAAAAAAAAAGTCTAGCCATATAATGTATTAAATGTCCAACTGTTTTTCTCTGTTTTATATTAGAATAACAAACAAACTGTTCCAGACTTGTTGTTTTAGTTTAATTCTTTTCAGATGAGAATCCAGTAGTGGGCTTACCAAAGATATCTTACTACTATATGATTCTTTTTATATACGTTTTTAACTTTGAAATTATGTGTCATCACACTTCTCTACTTCTATCATACTAGTAATTGATTATCTTGATCTACCTTCTTAACTTTGACCGATGGTGTCAGAAGACTATTTTAATATATTAGAACAAAATAATATAGGAGAGATATCGGACAAGTCTGGTTTTGTGGTAAATTAGACGAAGACAATAAATATGATGTCACGTGACACCCATGCTGATGATAACATTAAGATAAACACACATTTGAGTGAGTGGCTGGCTAAACCGTTAATGAGCTCACTGAAGGAATGTTGGTGGTGAAAGAAATGATAACAGCAGACAAACCGTCCTTTCATCCAACAGAATCTACTAGGGAACAAATACCCCACAAGGGGAAAAAATATCCCACAAGGGGAACAAATACCCCACAAGGGGAACAAATACCCCACAAGGGGAACAAATACCCCACAAGGGGAACAAATACCCCACAAGGGGAACAAATACCCCACAAGGGGAACAAATACCCCACAAGGGGAACAAATACCCCACAAAGGGAACAAATACCCCACAAGGGGAAAAAATACCCCACAAGGGGAACAAATACCCCACAAGGGGAACAAATACCCCACAAGGGGAACAAATACCCCACAAGGGGAACAAATACCCCACAAAGGGAACAAATACCCCACAAGGGGAACAAATACCCCACAAGGGAAACAAATACCCCACAAGGGAAACAAATACCCCACAAGGGAAACAAATACCCCACAAGGGGAACAAATACCCCACAAGGGGAACAAATACGTTCACATCACCTCTATCATCAGACCAAAAATAACGCATGTTAGTGAAAATCAGTCCCTTACCAGATAAAAAAAAGCAGCAAAAAAAAAAAAAATCCTGCTCAATTTATATCCATGAAAATCTTCCTGAAACTATTTGGTGCTGTGTTAGACACAGATGTTGGGAGAATCCGTACAAATCAAGAGCTATACTAATTGTACAAAGACCAACCCATTGTGTCACAGTTGTATAACTTGGAAGGATACCGGATTGTAGGGTAGCAAAAGTGATCCACAGGAAGAAACATATGTGCAGACGAATCACCTGTCGACCAAGACTAAGATGGATCGAATATGTAGAGGAAGTATTACAAAACAGGGATTCGCACATGGAGGCAGAACTGGAAGGATCTGGCGAAGCAGGCTAGGACCCTGTATGGGCAGTAACGAAACTAAAGATAAGGTACACGCTATATATAATTTTCTTTACAAGTAATATAATCATATTTAATCAGTTAATACAAATAAGCTGACAATGTAATAGAAATTAGTGCTAGGGGTATTGATATTACTACTGTTCATTTGATTAGTATGGTAATATTGATATCTCTACAGTTCATTTTCTTAGTTTGACCGTATTGATGTTAATATGGATCATGCTATTGACGTATTTTATTGACAGAGAGAGTGGGTTTCATAGTTATAACGTTGTTACGAAGGGAGGTTGTAGAAATAAATGTGTTTAAACTTTCCATATTTTTAGACACGCCCCTGTCAAAAAGTAGAATAGGAGGTGCTGTCTGTTGGAGCTGACATGTTGTTTATGCTGTCTAATGGAGCTGACATGTTGTTTATATTGTCTGGACAAGCTGACATGTTCTATATGCTGTCTAGACAAGCTAACATAATGTATATGCTGTCTAGACAAGCTGACCAGTTGTATATGCTGTCTAGAAAAGCTGAAATGTTGTATATGCTGTCTAGACAAGCTGACATGCTGTATATACTGTCTAGACAAGCTGAAATGTTGTATATGCTGTCTAGACAAGCTGGCATGTTGTATATGCTGTCTAGACAAGCTGGCATGTTGTGTATGCTTCTAGACAAGCTGATATGTTGTACATGATGTCTAGACAAGCTGACCTGTTGTATATGCTATCTAGTTGAGCTGACCATGATGTATATGTTTTCTTGTGGAGCGAACATGCTTTACATGTAGTCTAGTAGAGCTGACATGCTGTATATGTTTTCTTGTGGAGCGAACATTCTTTATATGTAGTCTAGTATAGCTGACATGCTGTATATGCTGTCTTGTGAAGTTGACATACTATTCTTTCTGTCCAGTAAATCTACAATGTCGTATATAATTTCTCGTAGAGCTGACATGCTCTATATTACGATATCTAGTAGTCCTGAAACGTTGTAAGCAGGACGTCTCTAAGCCTAACAAATGAGATAATGGGAGTCGCTTAGTCACTTCCTTCTTTGGTCACGTGATGATAGTAAACCATCACTAGGCTGCTACACACACCAACAGATAACAGCTGATCTGCCAGTAATTTTAAAGAAAAATGTTCGTCTTCATCAGAGCTTCCCCAATGTCATGTTACTTAAAAATGTTACCTTTCAAAATATTCAGGAATACACGTGTTTTTTTTTTAAATTAAATACGTAAATGTCACAATAAATATACGTCAGTTATGGTTGAAGGAAACAAGTTATTTCAAAAAAATGTGTTAGCGATATTCAAGGGGAACTATCATTAGCAGGCTGTTGTTGAGCTCCGTGCCCATGACATCATTTGCGTGTTTATTCAATATTTTTGCATGAGTCATTCCCCTTCGTTTATTTTATTGCAAATTTTCATTGGACGAAATGTCGTCATACCCATGACGGCATTTGCGTGTTTATTCAATACCTGTGCAGCGAAGGAATATTTTAATTACCGGCTAGAACAAGATTTCATGCGAATCATTAACGAAGATCCACTTTGTCAAGCAATTGTCTTAAATTTTCTTTATCCTTAAGCGGAAACTTATGCAGNGAATTACTAGTTATAGTGTGTAAGGGGCTACTGTTGTCAAGCACTAATGTGTTGCATACAGTCTCCCGGAAGTCTTACTCGTATTTACTCTCATCACGTGACAAAACAATTGACTTTGCGACTCCCATTTATTTTAAAAGTTGCACTGCCCTTGAAGTCGATCTCTAACAATAGGGAATGCAAGGAAACACTAGGAAGCCTAATATGATCAACTAACACAAACAAAGACACCCCCCCCCCCCAGCCAATACTTCTCAACCGTATGGCATATTTCTATTTTTTTAAGTAATAAGAACCCGACATACGTTGCATTTCATTTAAAGATAGAAATTGTGTTAAAGTTTCAATTATGTTTTTGAGATAATTTTTATAAAGATTATAGTTTGATCTGATGCATACACAAATAAAATAGGAGCTATTTCGATGCGTGAGCAGGCAGCATGCAGCTATACATTTGAGAAACGTGGAATTTCAAAATTTAACCCCCGCACTTCTAGTGATTGATCAACACATACATTAGATATGTTAGGAATTATATAAATATAACATACATACGAACAAAATATATAAGGCCGGCCCCAAAAGGAATAATCAAAAATAATGCTTTTGACTTCAATAGAATCAAGCATGTTCTGGAGAGCAGGCTCCTCAGACCGCTTCAACATTCAATATTCATCGGTGCCCAAATTTCAGCCCTTTTTCTCGATGAAAATGATCCCATATTTTGGTATATATAGATACACCGCCTAGTGGAGCAGCTACAATTACTTCTGCTGGGAAATAGTTTTGCCTCCCTCCACTTCACGTTAAAAAATTTTGATGTGGTTCAAAAATTCAACACTTGCATATAAAGAAAAATTGACACCTCGGTGGACCACTCCATCCACATCATATCATCGCCACTAGAAGGTGTGAATCTACAGAGTTTTGGCCAAAGGGACACGATTCATGTTTACCCACAGATCAAACTCTAAAACTAATTATTTTCAACCATTTAATATCATCAAAATCCATTTCCACCCCCCCCACTATTCTGTCACTCTGGAAATATGCCCCATCTGCCACCCCTTAGTTACGCCTATGCCGCTGGCCAATGGCACATGCCCCCCCCCCCCCCCCGAACATTTGAAATTCCACCTGTGGAAAAATGTCTGAAATAAACCCTGCCTTGACCAATCGTCGGCCTTTAAACTCTGACAGAAGAAATAGCAAACTTCAATTAAACAAATGAACAAATGTGGCATAATTAAAAATAAGTTTGATTTGTAAGAGTTTGTCGTGTGCTAAAACTATTTAACCATTGTTTAGGGAGATCTTTAATTATGTGCTAGTGATTCAAAGTGGATTCTGGTTTCTTTTTTTTTTGTATTTAAAATGTGCTCTAAATATCTGTAATATATAACATTTTTAAAATATGTTTTTACTGAAGTACCTGCATTTATTATGGCATATCATGGCAATAAAGAAATTTCAAGCGCATGCTAATATGTATGTATGTATGTATGGCATATTTCCGTCTGCGGGAGACGATAGATTATCTTTATTGCTTGCAGCTCTTGGTATGGCTGGTGAGACCAATCCTCGAATGGCAGTCTCTGTAACATTTCCCACACACGAATGAGGTGGAGCAGTATTTACCGGCCTTCCTCCTCGCTCTTTTTGCAGCTGTTTCCGCCCTGTTTTGATCCTCGGCTTGTAGTGATCCTGCCTTTACGATGCCCCGCCATGAGGATCGATCCTCTGCCAACTCCTCCCAGTTTGGGATTTCGATGTTAGAGGACTTCATGTCTCTTTTGCATATGCTAATATATTGCCAACATATTTGTTTTCGTTTATCATGCTCATCGGTTATTTGGACGCTTTTTTGCCAACCCCGTTGCCTTTGACATAACAGAGCTGTACTGTACTGTATTGACAAACTTAAGAATTAGAAGAGATGATGGAATTTAAATTGTTTATTAATACTGAAGTGGGACAAATTATACTATTTAAAATACCTCTAATTTTAAGATAGATACGTTTAAATGTCGGGGTTCAGCTAATAATATATGCTTACAGGGAGATTGGACGTCCAAGGATTTGAGTCAGGGTGTTGGGAACGTTGTGTATGTGGAAGAGAGAGAGAGAGAGTGAGAGTAATTTTGAATTGCATCCTTACAAGTAAGGATCGAATTCGAGCGTACGAGAATACGCCCTCTTGGAAAGAAGAATGATCAGACCTCTTTTGGTTAAGCATTTATACTTAAATATATAATACTTTTATAACTCAAAATTCAAAGTTTCTAGAAAGCCGCAAAATCAAGTTAGAAATCATAAAATAAGCTATAAAATTCCAAACTTTGATAGTTTCTTTTAACGCTAGTTAACAAACACATTTTTAAAACAAATCTTTTAAAGATATAATATGCCATAAAATCCCTAAATATGTCTTTATGAAAGACAAAATATGTAACACTTATTTCCCCTGAAAAATTATTTATGACTGAAATTTTAATTCCTATTATTTAAAAATTTCATTTTAACAACATATTTTAAAAAAAGAAAAAAAAATATATGAATTTCTATAACATGAAAACCAAAAATATGAATGACTTGTTTATTCAAATGACTGTATCAACTCAGAAGTTTTTTTTTTTTTCTTCTTTTTTTTTTCTTGAGGGGGGGGGGGGGTAATTATTTTTTTTTTTTTATTGTTGAGCTCCGTGCTCATGACATCATTTGCATGTTTATTCAATATTTGTGCATGAGTCATTCCCCTTCGTTTATTTTATTGTTAATTTTCATTAAACGAAATTTCGTCATACCCAAGACGTCATTGCGTGTTTATTCAATACCTGTGCGGCGAACGAATATTTGAATAACCGGTTTAAACAAGATTTCATGTAAATAATTAACTGAGATCCACTTTGTCAAGCCATTGTCTTAAATCTTCTTTATTCTTAAGCGGAAACTTATGCAGACTTATACCGCTGTCCTTAACTTTACTGTTTGAACAGCGAAAAGCCGAAAATTGTCTAGGCATCTTGAATTACTAGTTATAGTGTGTAAGGGGCTACTGTTGTCAAGCACTAATGTGTTGCATACAGTCTCCCGGAAGTCTTACTCGTATTTACTCTCATCACGTGACAAAACAATTGACTTTGCGACTCCCATTTATTTTAAAAGTTGCACTGCCCTTGAAGTCGATCTCTACCAATAGGGATTGCAAGGAAACACTAGGAAGCCTAATATGATCAACTAACACAAACAAAGACACCCCCCCCCCCCAGCCAATACTTCTCAACCGCATGGCATATTCCTATTTTTTTAATTAATAAGACCCCGACATACTTTGCATTTCATTTAAAGATAAAAATTGTGTTAAAGTTTCAATTATGTTTTTGAGATAATTT
>CAXITT010002177.1:8711-20102 GCA_964033795.1 Lymnaea stagnalis
TGTCATTACAATCACATGGATCCGCTAGAGCTAACACTGTCATTACAATCACATGGATCCGCTAGAGCTAACACTGTCATTATAATCACATGGATCCGCTAGAGCTAACACTGTCATTATAATCACATGGATCCACTAGAGCTAACACTGTCATTACAATCACATGGATCTGCTAGAGCTAACACTGTCAATACAATCACATGGATCCACTAGAGCTAACACTGTCATTATAATCACATGGATCTACTAGAGCTAACACTGTCATTATAATCACATGGATCTACTAGAGCTAACACTGTCATTACAATCACATGGATCTACTAGAGCTAACACTGTCATTATAATCACATCGATCTACTAGAGCTAACACTGTCATTGCAATCACATGGATCTACTAGAGCTAACACTGTCATTATAATCACATGGATCTACTAGAGCTAACACTGTCATTACAATCACATGGATCTACTAGAGCTAACACTGTCATTATAATCACATGGATCTACTAGAGCTAACACTGTCATTATAATCACATGGATCTACTAGAGCTAACACTGTCATTACAATCACATGGATCTACTAGAGCTAACACTGTCATTATAATCACATGGATCTTCTAGAGCTAACACTGTCATTATAATCACATGGATCTACTAGAGCTAACACTGTCATTATAATCACATGGATCTTCTAGAGCTAACACTGTCATTATAATCACATGGATCTACTAGAGCTAACACTGTCATTATAATCACATGGATCCGCTAGAGCTAACACTGTCATTACAATCACATGGATCCGCTAGAGCTAACACTGTCATTACAATGACATGGATCCGCTAGAGCTAACACTGTCATTACAATGACATGGATCCGCTAGAGCTAACACTGTCATTACAATGACATGGATCCGCTAGAGCTAACACTGTCATTACAATGACATGGATCCGCTAGAGCTAACACTGTCATTACAATGACATGGATCCGCTAGAGCTAACACTGTCATTACAATGACATGGATCCGCTAGAGCTAACACTGTCATTACAATGACATGGATCCGCTAGAGCTAACACTGTCATTACAATGACATGGATCCGCTAGAGCTAACACTGTCATTACAATGACATGGATCCGCTAGAGCTAACACTGTCATTACAATGACATGGATCCGCTAGAGCTAACACTGTCATTACAATGACATGGATCCGCTAGAGCTAACACTGTCATTACAATGACATGGATCCGCTAGAGCTAACACTGTCATTACAATGACATGGATCCGCTAGAGCTAACACTGTCATTACAATGACATGGATCCGCTAGAGCTAACACTGTCATTACAATGACATGGATCCGCTAGAGCTAACACTGTCATTACAATGACATGGATCCGCTAGAGCTAACACTGTCATTACAATGACATGGATCCGCTAGAGCTAACACTGTCATTACAATGACATGGATCCGCTAGAGCTAACACTGTCATTACAATGACATGGATCCGCTAGAGCTAACACTGTCATTACAATGACATGGATCCGCTAGAGCTAACACTGTCATTACAATGACATGGATCCGCTAGAGCTAACACTGTCATTACAATGACATGGATCCGCTAGAGCTAACACTGTCATTACAATGACATGGATCCGCTAGAGCTAACACTGTCATTACAATGACATGGATCCGCTAGAGCTAACACTGTCATTACAATGACATGGATCCGCTAGAGCTAACACTGTCATTACAATGACATGGATCCGCTAGAGCTAACACTGTCATTACAATGACATGGATCCGCTAGAGCTAACACTGTCATTACAATGACATGGATCCGCTAGAGCTAACACTGTCATTACAATGACATGGATCCGCTAGAGCTAACACTGTCATTACAATGACATGGATCCGCTAGAGCTAACACTGTCATTACAATGACATGGATCCGCTAGAGCTAACACTGTCATTACAATGACATGGATCCGCTAGAGCTAACACTGTCATTACAATGACATGGATCCGCTAGAGCTAACACTGTCATTACAATGACATGGATCCGCTAGAGCTAACACTGTCATTACAATGACATGGATCCGCTAGAGCTAACACTGTCATTACAATGACATGGATCCGCTAGAGCTAACACTGTCATTACAATGACATGGATCCGCTAGAGCTAACACTGTCATTACAATGACATGGATCCGCTAGAGCTAACACTGTCATTACAATGACATGGATCCGCTAGAGCTAACACTGTCATTACAATGACATGGATCCGCTAGAGCTAACACTGTCATTACAATGACATGGATCCGCTAGAGCTAACACTGTCATTACAATGACATGGATCCGCTAGAGCTAACACTGTCATTACAATGACATGGATCCGCTAGAGCTAACACTGTCATTACAATGACATGGATCCGCTAGAGCTAACACTGTCATTACAATGACATGGATCCGCTAGAGCTAACACTGTCATTACAATGACATGGATCCGCTAGAGCTAACACTGTCATTACAATGACATGGATCCGCTAGAGCTAACACTGTCATTACAATGACATGGATCCGCTAGAGCTAACACTGTCATTACAATGACATGGATCCGCTAGAGCTAACACTGTCATTACAATGACATGGATCCGCTAGAGCTAACACTGTCATTACAATGACATGGATCCGCTAGAGCTAACACTGTCATTACAATGACATGGATCCGCTAGAGCTAACACTGTCATTACAATGACATGGATCCGCTAGAGCTAACACTGTCATTACAATGACATGGATCCGCTAGAGCTAACACTGTCATTACAATGACATGGATCCGCTAGAGCTAACACTGTCATTACAATGACATGGATCCGCTAGAGCTAACACTGTCATTACAATGACATGGATCCGCTAGAGCTAACACTGTCATTACAATGACATGGATCCGCTAGAGCTAACACTGTCATTACAATGACATGGATCCGCTAGAGCTAACACTGTCATTACAATGACATGGATCCGCTAGAGCTAACACTGTCATTACAATGACATGGATCCGCTAGAGCTAACACTGTCATTACAATGACATGGATCCGCTAGAGCTAACACTGTCATTACAATGACATGGATCCGCTAGAGCTAACACTGTCATTACAATGACATGGATCCGCTAGAGCTAACACTGTCATTACAATGACATGGATCCGCTAGAGCTAACACTGTCATTACAATGACATGGATCCGCTAGAGCTAACACTGTCATTACAATGACATGGATCCGCTAGAGCTAACACTGTCATTACAATGACATGGATCCGCTAGAGCTAACACTGTCATTACAATGACATGGATCCGCTAGAGCTAACACTGTCATTACAATGACATGGATCCGCTAGAGCTAACACTGTCATTACAATGACATGGATCCGCTAGAGCTAACACTGTCATTACAATGACATGGATCCGCTAGAGCTAACACTGTCATTACAATGACATGGATCCGCTAGAGCTAACACTGTCATTACAATGACATGGATCCGCTAGAGCTAACACTGTCATTACAATGACATGGATCCGCTAGAGCTAACACTGTCATTACAATGACATGGATCCGCTAGAGCTAACACTGTCATTACAATGACATGGATCCGCTAGAGCTAACACTGTCATTACAATGACATGGATCCGCTAGAGCTAACACTGTCATTACAATGACATGGATCCGCTAGAGCTAACACTGTCATTACAATGACATGGATCCGCTAGAGCTAACACTGTCATTACAATGACATGGATCCGCTAGAGCTAACACTGTCATTACAATGACATGGATCCGCTAGAGCTAACACTGTCATTACAATGACATGGATCCGCTAGAGCTAACACTGTCATTACAATGACATGGATCCGCTAGAGCTAACACTGTCATTACAATGACATGGATCCGCTAGAGCTAACACTGTCATTACAATGACATGGATCCGCTAGAGCTAACACTGTCATTACAATGACATGGATCCGCTAGAGCTAACACTGTCATTACAATGACATGGATCCGCTAGAGCTAACACTGTCATTACAATGACATGGATCCGCTAGAGCTAACACTGTCATTACAATGACATGGATCCGCTAGAGCTAACACTGTCATTACAATGACATGGATCCGCTAGAGCTAACACTGTCATTACAATGACATGGATCCGCTAGAGCTAACACTGTCATTACAATGACATGGATCCGCTAGAGCTAACACTGTCATTACAATGACATGGATCCGCTAGAGCTAACACTGTCATTACAATGACATGGATCCGCTAGAGCTAACACTGTCATTACAATGACATGGATCCGCTAGAGCTAACACTGTCATTACAATGACATGGATCCGCTAGAGCTAACACTGTCATTACAATGACATGGATCCGCTAGAGCTAACACTGTCATTACAATGACATGGATCCGCTAGAGCTAACACTGTCATTACAATGACATGGATCCGCTAGAGCTAACACTGTCATTACAATGACATGGATCCGCTAGAGCTAACACTGTCATTACAATGACATGGATCCGCTAGAGCTAACACTGTCATTACAATGACATGGATCCGCTAGAGCTAACACTGTCATTACAATGACATGGATCCGCTAGAGCTAACACTGTCATTACAATGACATGGATCCGCTAGAGCTAACACTGTCATTACAATGACATGGATCCGCTAGAGCTAACACTGTCATTACAATGACATGGATCCGCTAGAGCTAACACTGTCATTACAATGACATGGATCCGCTAGAGCTAACACTGTCATTACAATGACATGGATCCGCTAGAGCTAACACTGTCATTACAATGACATGGATCCGCTAGAGCTAACACTGTCATTACAATGACATGGATCCGCTAGAGCTAACACTGTCATTACAATGACATGGATCCGCTAGAGCTAACACTGTCATTACAATGACATGGATCGGCTAGAGCTAACACTGTCATTACAATCACACGGAATGTTTCAGAAATCATTGTTTTCCTTGTTCCTCCGCAGAAACGCAAATTCTTTCTGTTCCCCGAGCACGCACTATAACATATGGTGAACGATCTTTCTCTTTCTGGTGGTGTCAATATACATTTGTTTTTGTTTTGTTATATAGCTGTTTTTTAATTAAATAAATGTATGTTATTTTTTAATGTCATGATATGTTTGCTAATATTTTCATCTACAGAGGGGTAAGCCCAGCCCTGTACTGCGCTATATAAGACCACTAATAATAATAATAAATAATTCCAATAAAGAAAGTCTGTGTTGATTATGTAATCTAGAGGGGGACCCTCTCAAGCATTAGACATAGGGGCAGTCAAAAAAAATGAGCAAATTTCACTGCCATATATATTAATCACAAAATAAGCCCTGACATTTTAACACCCAGATAGAAATGGAAAGCAACTGATTTCTGTAGAGTGCCTTCCCCTTAATCCATACCAATATACATTAAATCATAAATCATTTGCATTTTTAATTGCAATGTTACTAGTGGGCCATTATATCGGCGTGACACCACAGAAAGGGGTAAAATGGCCACTCATCAACCGTTATCACAGTACTAGGGTTTAGAGCAACACCAAGAATATCTGAGGTCACCTATGCAAGTGTGAGAATAATTTAATCTGAATGGCCCGTGTGGTGTACTGTTGCACTCTGATCCATAACAAACCCCTTGTGTCGTTCAGGAGCCCTGATGTACCTAGAGATAAGATAAGATTATTTTATTGATCCAAACAAATGGAAATGTTTTTTTATTGCATTGTACATTTTCAGCACATAAATAAAACAATTTGAACACAAATTAAATTATTTCACTGGTGAAAAAAACAGCCATTCAGTGAATTCTCATGGCCATATCAGGGACTTATTAGTTCTCATTAAGATTTGTGACTTCAGGGGGAGCACGCTGGTAAATTCATACAGATTGGGGAACAAAAGAATTTTTATATCTTTCAGTCCTTGCCCTGAGAGAAAGAATTCGTCCCGAACAGGGTGATCCTAAGTATCTGTGATGAAGAGAGTGTGATGTATCATCCAAAATTTGTTTAGTTTTTATATAATACCGGTAACATCTTTCTTCAAATAGTACTTCAAGTGAAGGATGTTTAGTTTGTGTTAAGTTCCTAGCCATTAAAAAATATGTAGAAATTATTAGGAAAGAGATTACATCAGGAGATTATAAAAAAAACATTTTAAAATTCTATATTGCTAGAAATAACAGTTTATATAAAATCTGGTATGGTAATACCAATGGAATAAGAAATAGTTATAGTTTTTTTTTAATCATCCAACAGCAGGTGTCTTATCAACATACACAATTCTCTATGTAACAATGTTCCTAATGCTACCAGATGTCCCCGATTTCTCAAAATAAAATTTATAATAAACTGCGCTAAATGAAATTCTTAAAAAATACAGCAAGAGTGGTAGGTGCATAATATTTTCTTTTGTTTTACAGAAATAGTCTCAATTTAAATATGGTGTTAGAAATCTGCAATATAAAAGGGAGCGTGATATTAGAATATTAATAGTTCGGGGCATGAAAATCGTGTGCGGTTATGAACATGGAAAAAGAGAGAGGGGGGCAATAATTGGGATTCTTTGAGTGCATGTTTTGTCAAGTATTTTAGTAGGTAGGAAGTTCACGTATTGCATTAGGCTATGGCTAGTTTCATCAATATTTCTATTACCTAGTCTAAAATTCTGTCTGATCCATTGCAACTATGAAAAGTTAAGCTCTGCTCTTCTACTTAAACTATGGTACTGGTATCCATTAAATAGATTGTTTTTTTATTACATTTTAACATTTTTTTTATATTTAATTATTAAGTTAACAAAAAAGATAATGGTGTTGACTGCTTGAAAGCGATTGTTCTTTTTCAACAGATTATCTCTCATTTAACTTTTTTGGTACTTACTTTCTAGACTTTTTCAGTCCATAATTACTTTTCGAAGTGAATAGAAATAATAATCTTACCTGTGCCTCCGCCTTTCAGAAATGTCAAAGTGATGAAAATAAGAATATAATCCCATCTAAACTCCAAGGTTTGTCCTGTAGATTTTTGGTCGTAGGTCATGCTGTTCACTGGAAAAACAATATAATAATCATCTGCCTAAAGTTTTTAGTAAGCTATATAGTGTTGATATTGGACTAAATTAAATGGATTTATTTTTTTTTTGTGAATGATCATGCAAAGTTTCAGGAGCCATGCAACAACCATGTTACACTTGAATTGCGTTTGAGCCGGGCTTAACTGTAGTAGACCATATAATAGTTGGAAAACAATTGTGACAACTGAAATAATCTTAAGTGCTCTTGGGAAACTGAGATTATGTTTATTTCTAAATCTTAAAAAAACACCAAAGCTTCTTATTCAAGAAATGGACATAGATTGATCTTTCATTTATGTTAATATACCATCCAATATGAAAATCCCCTGAGAAGTATAAAATTAGATTACCTATTAATTTGCTGTATACAGGAACAAACACATTAACAGCTCTCCCAACACCTAGCAAGACCAGGCAAATTCCAACTGTTAATTGAAGCAATGGACTGCCTTTAGGCCAAACATATGGCAACATCATCTTCATTTTCACGAGAACATTACGCCAGGCTGATGTGTTCTGTCTTTCGTTGCCAGTCTTTCAAGAGAAAGTTAAGTCGATAATACTTTTGTTAATAGATAGATAGTGTAAGTAAATACACATACTTTTAATTCTTGGCATGAGGAGAAGCAATGATATTAACAAAAACTTTTATTGCCAGACTATTTATAAATATTTTTTAATATTTATTGCTGAATTTTTTGCCCCATTTGATTGATAAATGGTTTATAAAATTAATTTTTAAAAATATAGCACTTGCAATTAAATTGAAAATGACAACTAACATTGTAATACATGGTAATAATAATTAGCTTCAATAAATATCATAAGCCCCGGGAAATCATTAACAGAATTCGTTGCCAAAGTGAGGAATAATACAAAATTAAAGCTGAGCCACAATGAGCAGTTCCTCATTATCAACTTTTTTAACTACCTCTTGATCCGTAATGGGTCTGTAGGGAGATCTCTGGATCGCTGGTCCAACGAAACCCAGGACAAGAAGAATGAGGATAAGAACATATCTAAGAACAAATAAGCCAAGTTCTAGTTCATCAGATGAGCTGTAATATACAAGTATCAGTGGATAAGTATGTTGAAAAAAAAACCAACCCCACCAAACAAAGAAACAAACAAAATGTGAACATAACCAACAAAATTATATACTCCGTACCTGTATTAAGGAAATACAATTTTATTTTAAAAATTCAAAGTGGCTATTCGGACCCGGGTCCCAGAAGTGAGAGGTTGGGATTAAAAAAATATTTAAATTATTATTTTTGGGTTGTAAGACAAAATTAGGTATCAAATAAAAGATAATTGAATGGACTATATATTTGTAAATTACTTCTTCAGTTTAACTAAAATAAACTACTACAAGTGACATCTGAATAGCATTTAGTCTAAAGGGACCCAGGTCCAAATTAGCGGCTATGCATTTCTGTGTTAGTTTATTTTAGTTAAACTGAAGAAGTAAGTTTACAAAAATATAGTCCAATTATCTTTCATTTGATACCTAATTTTGTCTTACAAACCCTACAGTAATAGTTTTATTATTTTTTAATAAACCCAAACTCTCACTTCTGATACCCGGGTCCGAATAGCCACAGCATAAAATTTGTTTTCATTTGAAATTATTTTAAAATATTATTTTTACAATTCATTACAATGAAAACACAAAAACCAATAGGTACCGTACCAGATTAAGATTATTATATTGCAAAGATGCCATAAAAAAATTATATTGAAATTGATTAGTTTTAGATAATTTGTTTGGTTTGGCAGATGAAGTGCCCCTATAAAATGACTAAAGAAATTGATTTATTTTTAAAAAGAAAAATTTGACTTACTTTTTTAAATTCCACCACCAGGCATGACTGCTCCAGGAGATAAACATGAGATTTTCTCGAATAAAAAGAAGACCCCAGAACAAGATAAGAACTACACCTTGACCCCTAGTTGGTATACTAGGTAACATGCTGCGTTTCTCTATTGCCAATAACCAAAGGGAAACAACATAAGCAGCAATAAGGGTACATGCTACCAGAACCTGTTGAATGTCAAGCATTTATTAAGGTAATACTCTTCACAAGGATGATATGGTTACTGTATTTGTAAAAGGAATTTCGTTTGTGCGGAAGTTTGTATAAAATTTGTTACCTGAGATTAGTTTGAATCGAAATTTTTCAATTAAAAAAAAAGATATTGATCAATGTTATAATAATTCATTCATTGGTGAATTGAGTAAAAATAAAATTTCAATAATTATAAAGTAAAATTTATGGCATGCTTTCAATAAGTTTTGCTTTTATTTCTAGTTTTTATTTAGATATTGGATTGACAGCTGTTAAAAAAACAAAAAAACTTGCCCATTCGATCAAATCTCTGTCTAAAAATATTACGTTTGTACTAACTTCTACTCCAACAAAATTCATTCATACAAACTGGTTTTATACAAATTGGTTTTGTATTTACTGTTGGATCGGGGATAATACATAACCATTAGTGTGACATATAATTTTTTAAGAAAGATTTTACTGTCTGCAAGATGATCTCCATTACTAAAGTAGGCAACATTAATTTATTGAGATATAATTTTTTTTCGATGCATTTTTTGTACACGATTATTAATTAGATTTTAATTAGATACTGTATAAACTTTTATACCAAAAATGGAATAGCCTGCTAATCTTACTTCTAAAACAAAGTTTTCTAATTATGTTGTATGATTATTTTTTAAGATCAATTTTTGTTTAAAGATGTCTTAATCCCAAAAGGTTACCTGATATCCCAGTAGGTCACTGTTCCTTAAATAAATATCTGAAAGAACCATGTGAAGCAAAGCCTCAAGAATCAACAGCAGTGTACATACAATCTGGTTTTAAAAAAAAGTCAGTTAAGTGGGAAAGCAACATATAATTACCAGTATACAATTTGAAATTGTCTGTTATAAATAAAAATTTTTCGTGGGGTTATATTCTAAAATATTGCAACATATATTAATTTTTTTCTGGCTATACTCTATAATTGAAGGGGTCAATTCAACATCGTACCTAAGTCACATTTGAAACATTTTGAGAAAAACACCAAAAACTGTTTTTGCTAAAAATATGTGTTTATTAGTGAAACAAGTTTCCTCAAATGAATCGTAATGTCAATAGAAACTTATTTGCAGCCGGTCCCTTGGCATAATGTAATAAAATTAAGAGAAATCTGTGATTTTGTTGGTTTTTTTAAAGTGGTTCATGAAACATCATACTCAAGTCCATGTGAGTACTTGGGTTTGGTATTGCACTACCATTGATTGTTTTTAAATTGGAATTGCTGGTGTGAAATAATGGTTCTCATACATTAGAAACCAAAAAAACTGGCTCTTTTTCAAATATGACCAAGGACTATCAACAGCCTGCTTTGTCAACAAGAAAAAGAAAACTTTTCAGATATAACAAAAGTAATACTATGGGAAGTGCAATATTGAACTCAAGTCCACTGCAATACGTGAAATAGGGACCCTAAGTCCAAGGATAATAAAATACATGTTAACACACCATCTAAAAAAAAACAAATAACAAACCAAAAGTAATTTTAATTCAATACTTTGAATTGCTTTAAAAAATCATTACTTATTGCTTTCATGTCACATAGATTGTGCATAAAATAAAAAGCAAAAGTCATTGAGCTGTAAGAAGTAGGTCATTGTTCCCGTGACGGTACTTCAATCAATGGTCACATGAATGTTCATTTATAGGAGCTTAGTTTAGATAGTCATCTTCATCCTCATCACTACCTGCTGTTTGTTTGTCTTGTCGAACTGGCAATGACTCATAAAATGCTTTTGTTTCTTCGTCAACGAGACTTTTTGCGGCTAAGGAAAGCAAGTCCTTCTTTTGAGCAGCCTTAATGCCAATGGGTTTGGCATATTTTTGCACAAGCTTTGGAGTGCATTGATTCTTCTTGAAACGTTTGATCGGATTAAATTTTTTCCATGGCTCCTTTCGGCTGTGGGTGTATCGACACCATACTTCTTCAACATGGGCTGTCCAGATTTCTGAGTCCATCAAATCACTCATCTGTTGACTTTCACCATAAGAAAACCACATTACGTCCTTAAACATAAGGCTTTCCCCATCAGAACATTTGAAAGTTTACTTCAGTTTGGCATCGGCAAGAGCCTTATAATCAAAGAAATTCTTATGATCTAAGAAAAGCACTTCAAATGGCTGGGATAGCCTACT
>CAXITT010002178.1:6455-16657 GCA_964033795.1 Lymnaea stagnalis
GGGGGGGGGGGGGGGAGATTTTTTGCCGTCTAACGAAAACAAAATTTTAAAAAAAATGTTGCTGATTTGTTTAAACATTTTGAACAGACTTCGTTTGTATTTCTTTCAACATTCTATTTGTGAATGGCGAATATAAGACCATAACGTCGAGATTCGCTGGATGACCCTTACATGGCTCTTTGAAAATATCCTTACATACTTCTTGGAACAACCTTTTAGCCAATGCTTTTAAAAACGAGAAGCCCATTTTTCACGGGTAGCGAGCAAATGTTTCGATAGATTAAGCCCAATAATTGAAATGTGTCGCATTCGATCATTCAAACATTTCCCATTTTCTCAATTCCAAGCCTGTAACTCCTAAGGAAAATTCAAGATGATTCAGTCGTGTACTTCTATCAATTTTTTTTTTTAAGGATGAAACAGACTGTGCATCGACTATTGTGTTATAGGTTCTTCGACTTGTTATTTTCAATATCTGTAGTAAGAACTGACAGGCTGATACCGTTATATGAGTAGTTAGAACTGTCAGGCCGATACCGCTGTATCACTAGTACGAACTGTCAGACCGATATCTCTATATCAGTAGTAAGAACTGTAAAGCGAATACCTCTTTTACATAACGTAGTTACAGCATTATGGTAAGATAAACAAGAGACTATTTTTTGTTAAACATACCAATGTTTTTCCAGATTTCAATGAGATTGCACATAACAAAGAGTGGCGGTCTAAACCAATCCCAACAATCAATGAAACTCCAGGATTCGTAGCAACATGGGACTCCCCTAAAGCCAACATTTCGATCAATAGCGCTCATACCAGGTGTTTTTTTAACTTGATAAAAAATCAAAGTCTCGCTCTTAGTTTCAAATGGGTCATGTTGACTGACCACATCAAGTTGGTAGAGGCAATGACCATAATGTCCGGTTCGGGTGCTACCCTCCGGGGTTTCTCGCGCTTGTTACACTTTTAGTACTCGTGGCCTTTAGATCTTACACAGAAATTGAATTCATTTTAATTCTATTTGACATGAAGTATAGATCATCGTCAGTTTAAGTCTCAGGTTAGTCGGCACTGTTGTCATCCCAAGTCTATAGTTGGTTCATCAGAGTTCAATCTAGCTTAGCAAGCAACCACAGCAGCACGATACATGACAAAAACGTACATTAATCGACCATTGGAAATTCCAATACATGGGCGCGACTCTCTCAGACTGTGGTTGCTGAATGTATAAACAGCTATCCTCGGAAGGCGTGCCAGCCTTTAGATTGGCGGAACGAATGTGGTCCATTTGCATAGATTTGATAAACACCTTAAGACGTGGACAAAATCAATAGCTTACAGGAAGTCACTTAACATAAACCAGTTAATATGGTCTATTGCTTTTTCAGTGTGTAGTTTGTTTCGCTCGTGTGTTGTTGAAACAAATGCATGATATAATCGTTCCTAACGAATGTACGTGTTGAGTCACAGTGAAAGCTCAAGAAGACGGACCATTGACTTCATCACAGCTTATTTGGGGGGACAAAGCCTTCCTTGATTTCAAGTGGCAAATAGCATTGGAACAAAACAGAAAAAAAATTAAAACTTCAAAAACGACTTGATCAAAGAGAAATTAAAACGCAGTAAAAATGATACAATGATATAAAGTCTCTTACAATGCATTACGCAAAGACAGACTCTGCATAAGTGTAGGCGTGCACTCTATTTAGCCAAAGCATTCGAATAGAATGCAGACAAAACAAAATAGGTTTTATTTTTTAATTTTTTTTTTTTAAATTTCTGTAGAAACTTTCTTTGCGTGATGCATTTTAAGAGTGTGCTGGTGACCAAACGTTTCCTGCCCCAGTATGATGTGTTGACCCTGAGCATTGGCACGCGACCTTCAATGCTTACGTTATGTTATGTATTGTATGTATGTAGCTGAAAATCAGTTCAAGGATTCAAACGATATTTAAATATAATAATAAGAAAAAATATAGTAACAGATTATCTTATGTTTTTATTTCTGGGGGAAAAGGGTCAATTGATTCACTTCTCATTATCATTGGGATAAAGTTTCTGCTCCGTAACACAAGTAAACTATCAAGTAAACAGACGCAATTGTAGTGCCACAAAATCGCAAAGGGACCACAAACTCGCATTAGTGGGACCACAATATCGCAGTATTGGGACCACAAGCTCGAAATAGTTGGACCACAAGCTAGCAATAGTGGGGAAAAAAGATCGCGATAGTGGGACAACAAGCGAACAATAGTGGACAAGCAAATTTATAATAGTGGAACCACAATCTCGCAATATTGGAACCACAATCTCGCAATATTGGAACCACAATCTCGCAATATTGGAACCACAATCTCGCAATATTGGAACCACAAGCTCGAAATATTGGAACCACAAGCTCGCAATATTGGAACCACAATCTCGCAATATTGGAACCACAATCTCGCAATATTGGAACCACAATCTCGCAATATTGGAACCACAAGCTCGCAATATTGGAACCACAAGCTCGAAATATTGGAACCACAAGCTCGAAATAATTCGACCACAAGCTAGCAATAGTGGGACAACAAGATCGGAATAGTGAGACTACAATCTTGCAATATTGGGACCAAAGGCTAGCATAGTGGGATCTCAGGTTCATGTACACTTCTTTTCTTGTCGTCTTGTACTAATCTCGGTGATGCATTTTATTCCTTCATTTATCGTAATGTGAACTCAAATAAAGTCCATAAGAAAGCTGAGGCTAAGCTGGCGCTTGTGGGTGATACTATCAGAAGTCTACTGGCCTCCATACAAACTTAGATATCATCAATCGGGTGCATGGCTCAAGTTCGAAGATTTGACTGTGGGATAAAATACAATTTTAAATACGCATCTAAAGATGGGCAAAAATCAGTGAAATTATCATAAGAACGGCTACTAGTCTATGAGCTAGGTTCTCTCACAATCTTGCCGATCCCTCATCTCACCAAATAACCCGGGGCTTGCAAGCATTTCATGACTATTTAAGTCCCTCCTGGTGACCTAAATATTCTCTCGTAGTCAGTTTTGGATGGTTTCAAGAGGAAAAGTTCGCCGTCAGATCTAATAAAGATAGCAGACAATCTTATAAACCTTGTTTGGCGGCAAGCGTGCTTTATTTATTTGGTAAAAGTGGGGAGATCATCTCAAATAAATTATTTTTTAAAAAGCTAATTAATTGAGTTATCTTTTCTAAATGACACATTCTGAAGGCAGGACAAAAAGTAGTTGAGTAATGATGTAAAGAAATACATTATACATAGAATAATAAGTAGCGGCCTAAGTGAACCGTTGTGAACTTCACGTGGTCTATTTCACTACAGCAATATTAAATTGAAAATATACACCCTTATGCTCAGTTCACACGAACAACTTTTCGTCAAATTTCTTTTTGAGCGCTCTATTTTATAACAATATTTGTCTTCAATTTGGTCATGTGAACAAAGCATTCCGCACCCCCAACTTTAAGCATGAAACAAGAAGAATAATGTGTTTGTCCCCCCTTTAAAAACAAACAACGTCTTTCGCATTTATTCTATTCAATCTAGTAGAGGCCGTTATATAATCACACAGGAGCGGCCATAATGTCTAGCTGCATTGAAATAAAATCATCTCGTTAAACTATTTAAGCATCCAAGGGCCGCATGAGAAAGCTCAAAGAGCAGCATGCGGCTCGCCCGGCACCCGACCTCTGGCTTAGGGGAAGACGAATCGCAGCTTATAAAGGTCATTTGCTGGTCGCTAAGATACTACACAAATACGTGTGGGGGATAATCTCTCTCTCTCTCTCTCTATATATATATATATATATATATATATATATGCGTGTGTGTGTCTGTGTGTGTGTGAGTGTGTGTGCATGTACAACAATCACCAATCCAGTACAACCAGGACCACTCCCACCCCACAAGCAGCTTATAAAGGTCATTTGCTGGTCGCTAAGATACTACACAAATACGTGTGGGGGATAATCTCTCTCTCTCTCTCTCTATATATATATATATATATATATATATATATATATGCGTGTGTGTGTCTGAGTGTGTGTGAGTGTGTGTGCATGTACAACAATCACCAATCCAGTACAACCAGGACCACTCCCACCCCACACATCCCACTAACTGCCAGAGTTGATGAAATCCTATCCTTTCATTCCTGGGACCTCACAATAACGCGATCCGATTGTTCGTATCCCAACTATCGCGTTATATCGGGGTTTCACTGTACTCGTTGGTTACTATTCTATTAAGGGAGGTATTGACCAGGATCCGATGACCGAAAGGGCCGTCTGACAGGTTCCACCGCATCGAACAGTTTTATCAATCTGATCTTATTATTAGTACATGTATTAGTATTATTTTATAGAACGTTTAAGTTTGACCAGGGGTTACTTCCTAGACGGGGCCAATTTATTTTTTTTCTAATAACATATTATAGTGATATCTCTCGTTTATTTCAAACAGACCATCATATTGCTAGAAGGTGTGCGATGGAGTCACATCAAGCATGGAAAGCACTGACCTTAACAGTATGCACGCTCGTTGATGTTCTTTGGACCACAAGGTTATGCTGCCATGTTCCATGTTTACTGGATCAAATGATGATTCAGAATAGATGTTTGAGTACATGCAACCCCAATAAAAGATACTACATATATAGTTTCTACTAATAATTTTAATTTGTCTTTGATAAACTGCTGTCTGATACCATTTACGTTAATTCATGTTTAAGAAATATTATCCATTGCATTGGCCTCAGTTAATAGTATTATCATTCTCACACTCAGTTCATAGTATTATCATTCTCACACTCAGTTCATAGTATTATCATTCTCACACTCAGTTCATAGTATTATCATTCTCACACTCAGTTCATAGTATTATCATTCTCACACTCAGTTCATAGTATTATCATTCTCACACTCAGTTCATAGCATTATCATTCTCACACTCAGTTCATAGTATTATCATTCTCACACTCAGTTCATAGCATTATCATTCTCACACTCAGTTCATAGTATTATCATTCCCACACTCAGTTCATAGCATTATCATTCTCACACTCAGTTCATAGCATTATCATTGTCACGCTCAGTTCATAGTATTATCATTGTCACGCTCAGTTCATAGTATTATCATTCTCACGCTCAATTCATAGTATTATCATTCTCACACTCAGTTCATAGTATTATCATTCTCACACTCAGTTCATAGTATTATCATTCTCACATAGAAAGATATTAAAAAAGATGGTTCGGTAAAATTCATGGTGAAAAAGATTGATGTCTGCTCTGCTGATGTTTGGAGGACATAGGAATAATTTTAAGTTATACATTTTTGTACTGAAATTTCGTTTGGGTTTTTAAATTCGCTTTTTTTCATGGGTTTTTATGTAGTATATTCGCCATTTTTAATAGGATCTATAATTTCTAGTCATGTTAAATGTAACGTTTAGTACAGCCTATACTAATACACTAAACAAAACATATATTTATCGCTCACAATGAATTATTTATGGTACCTGGACTATTCTGTTCAAATACTTCATTTCGATCGATCGATACAGCCCCAAATTTCTCATTTGGAAAAAAACACACTTTAAATGCTTCTCCAACCAAGGGTTTTCCTGTCAAGTCGTTCGTGTGACAAAATGGGGAGATTCGACCTCAATAAGACATTACTACAGAAATAAAGACGATATATTTTAGCTATGTCTTATAATGGCCACTTCAGATGCTACAATGACATAAATAGCTATGTCAGATGAAACATTGACATAAACATAGCTGTCTGATAATGGTCACGTCATATGAAACAATGACATACTTACAACATAGCTATGTCTGATAATGGTCACGTCATTTGAAACAATGAGATACTTACAACATAGCTATGTCTGAAAATGGCCATGTCAGATGAAACAATGACATACATAGCTATGTCTGATGAAACAATGACATACTTACAACATAGCTATGTCTGATAATGGCCACGTCATATGAAAAAATGACATACTTACAACATAGCTATGTCTGATAATGGCCACGTCAGATGAAACAATGACATACTTACAACATAGCTGTGTCTGATAATGGCCACGTCAGATGAAACATTGACATACACACAACGGGAAGTGGGTGATAGTGATTTTACTCGTTTCGCCAAGAAAGGATACCATCTTTGATATACGCATTCAATTAATTTTGTTTGATGTCTGGACAAAGTTCATAACGCCAAAGAATGATGGCTGAACAAATAGGAAATTCGTGTCCATCCTATTAATAACAACTCTATATTAAGTGGCAAGATAGTTGTAGAAATTTCACACTGTCTCCGGCGCTAATTTGCCAATAGATTATTATTCATTTGAACAGGTCCTCGTCCACCCACGACACATGACAGTATGGTAGTACTTGTAGGATTAAGCCGCAAATAACTGGTATTAGCGTGAAGAGTATAGAAAATATGGATATTTAAAACAAAAAACCCCGGTTATTAAGTATCAGTTCATATACCCGACAGTTTTTAACCTGTTCAGTGTTACACACCCCGTACAAAAGTAACATGTTACACATCCCGTACAAAAGTAACATGTTACACATCCCATACAAAAGTAACATGTTACACATCCCGTACAAAAGTAACATGTTACACATCCCATACAAAAGTAACATGTTACACATCCCGTACAAAAGTAACATGTTACACATCCCGTATTAAAGTAACATGTTACACATCCCGTACAAAAGTAACATGTTACACATCCCGTACAAAAGTAACATGTTACACATCCCGTATTAAAGTAACATGTTACACATCCTGTATTAAAGTAACATGTTACACATCTCGTACAAAAATAACATGTTACACATCCCGTATTAAAGTAACATGTTACACATCTCGTACAAAAGTAACATGTTACACATCCCGTACAAAAGTAACATGTTACACATCCCGTATTAAAGTAACATGTTACACATCCCGTATTAAAGTAACATGTTACACATCTCGTACAAAAGTAACATGTTACACATCCCGTACAAAAGTAACATGTTACACATCCCGTATTAAAGTATCTTGTTACACATCCCGTATTAAAGTAACATGTTACACATCCCGTATTAAAGTAACATGTTACACATCTCGTACAAAAGTAACATGTTACACATCCCGTACAAAAGTAACATGTTACACATCCCGTATTAAAGTAACATGTTACACATCTCATACAAAAGTAACATGTTACACATCCCGTACAAAAGTAACATGTTACACATCCCGTATTAAAGTAACATGTTACACATCCCGTATTAAAGTAACATGTTACACATCCCGTATTAAAGTAACATGTTACACATCTCGTACAAAAGTAACATGTTACACATCCCGTATTAAAGTAACATGTTACACATCTCATACAAAAGTAACATGTTACACATCCCGTATTAAAGTATCATGTTACACATCCCCTAGAAAAGTTTTAAAAAATGTATTTTAACATATGAATAGACTTAAATCATGTATTTTTTGTTAGGCAAAGAGTACTGAAGAACTTAGGAAATAAATGTGCGACTAAATTATATAAAAGAATAATGTTAATGAAGCAATGTATACAAATATATACAACATTTACATCATAACTTATAATTATAAGCAGATGTCTCCTCTGTTCCTATAAACCCTTTTCCTCACACCCCCTGGAAAGCCACCTCGTACCCCAAGGGGTGCAAGCTGGTTGGGAAACACTGCTCCAAAAGACTGACGAGCTTTAAGAGTAAACAAGTTAAGAATTATCGAAACAACCCCAAAAGGGATATGAAGGACTCACATATGGAAATAAACAACATAAAGCATGTGAATACCCCGTTACTTTAATTGACCTCTGTTGACTCATGCAGACATGAGGTATGGGAGATGTGCTGGTATGTATGTGACAAGACGGGCCGGGGTGAGCCGAGGGTAAGATGGGTGGAGGGGAGGGGTGGGGGTGTCGTGGGAGCTGTCCAATACGCAGCACACGGCCATGAATAGAGGCGAGCAGATGGGGCCGGGGAGACCAAGACAAGGGCTTCTGACACCAGAGAGCAGATGTCTGTTTGAGAACATCGATGATATTTGATTCAATGTTCAGTGGCAGGGGCTGGACGGATTTGGGGGTGGGGGAGTGAAGGGCGATTCTCATTGTGTATTTCCATTAGATAATATCACAATTGTTAGCCTAAAAGAAGACGCCAACGAGGGGGATACATAAATTAGTATAATTGCAATTTTATCTTAGGACTAATAGAAAAGTCTAAGTAAAAATACAGAAAGAAAGAAAGAAAGAAAGAAAGAAAGAAAGAAAGAAAGAAAGAAAGAAAGAAAGAAAGAAAGAAAGAAAGAAAAAGAAAGAAAGAAAGAAAGAACGAAAGAAAGAACGAAAGAAAGAACGAAAGAAAGAAAGAACGAAAGAAAGAACGAAAGAAAGAACGAAAGAAAGCACGAAAGAAAGAACGAAAGAAAGCACGAAAGTACGAAAGAAAGAAAGAAATCAAACCGTGTGTATGTCATTGAAATTACTATCAGTCCTACATAAACCCACATGATTGAAGTTTGTTCACCAGAATGAATATTTAACGTATTGCCTACTTCAGGAAGACAACGTGATGCCATCAATAGGTGACAGTATGGGCTGTTCTAGTGCATAGTGCATAGTCCAGTCTTTTTGTTAACAACTAGGCAAGTGCAGGATTAACTACTGGGGCCAGCTAATCCCCAGGGCAGTTTTTTCGGACGATTTGTCGTCGGGGGAGGGGGCCGTATTTCATATGTTCAAGTGGGCGGACCAGTGGCATAGGTGGGTAACGGAGGGGACGGTCTGCCCCAGGGGGGCATTATTTCATTTTATGGAGGAGCGACATTGTCAGCCTACTGCAGTTTTATCGTGGAAGGGGGCGGCAAAAGTTTTGACAGGGCAGCACCTACCACTGCTAGAAAGAAAGAAAGAAAGAAAGAAAGAAAGAAAGAAAGAAAGAAAGAAAGAAAGAAAGAAAGAAAGAAAGAAAGAAAGAACGAAAGAAAGAACGAAAGAAAGAAAGAACGAAAGAAAGAACGAAAGAAAGAACGAAAGAAAGAACGAAAGAAAGCACGAAAGAAAGAACGAAAGAAAGCACGAAAGTACGAAAGAAAGAAAGAAATCAAACCGTGTGTATGTCATTGAAATTACTATCAGTCATACATAAACCCACATGATTGAAGTTTGTTCACCAGAATGAATATTTAACGTGGGCCGGTTATTTAATGTGTAACACCTAAAGAAAGTGGACGACGTAGCCATGTTAGTTTGTATTTTAAGCGGACGGCTGTGGCCTGTGCCAATCAACGACTCATGAAGTACACGTTCCCTTGAGGGAAACACGCAAGAATTTCTATTTTTAAAAAACTAGAAACAAAAGCGCGTAACTGAGTTAGGTTTTTTTCAAAGAGGGCGGCCGAGCGGTCTAAACTGTCTCGAACCCAATAGCTGGTGGTCTGGAGTTCAATCCCCATCAAAGCCAACATCCCAAGCACTCCGGGTGGATGGGACGCGTTAGCCTTGGACGACAACCCATCTAAGAGAAGGCAAACTCTGAATTTAAACCAGGAGCCAGAATGATCACCAAATTGATCGTGGGCTCCTCAAATATAAGAAGAAGAAACCAAAACTTGGTCGGTTTATTAAGTTGCTTATTACTGGAGGCGCCACAATACATAGCAATTTAAATAAAACCTGCAAATTCAGTGAGGGGGGGGGGGTATTGCCTACTTCAGGAAGACAACGTGATGCCATCAATAGGTGACAGTATGGGCTGTTCTAGTGCATAGTGCATAGTCCAGTCTTTTTGTTAACAACTAGGCAAGTGCAGGATTAACTACTGGGGCCAGCTAATCCCCAGGGCAGTTTTTTCGGACGATTTGTCGTCGGGGGAGGGGGCCGTATTTCATATGTTCAAGTGGGCGGACCAGTGGCATAGGTGGGTAACGGAGGGGACGGTCTGCCCCAGGGGGGCATTATTTCATTTTATGGAGGAGCGACATTGTCAGCCTACTGCAGTTTTATCGTGGAAGGGGGCGGCAAAAGTTTTGACAGGGCAGCACCTACCACTGCTAGAAAGAAAGAAAGAAAGAAAGAAAGAAAGAAAGAAAGAAAGAAAGAAAGAA
>CAXITT010002183.1:7536-18988 GCA_964033795.1 Lymnaea stagnalis
TCCCCCCCCCCCCCAAACTTCACCCCCCTCCCTCATCTTCATTGACTGCAACCAAGAATGTAAAGTAGTTTCGTTACATAATTATTTTGTTTGTCTGAACTGGCGGATTGGTGAAAACCCGTGACACTTTTTCTATTCTGTAACTTCATAATCTAAAAATAGATTTACTTTTTTTTAAATTTTATTTATTGGTGGGGTGGGGGTGGGGGCCGAAGCTCATTGTAACGTAATAGTTGGGAAAAGGGTTGGTTAAAATTTTTTTTTAAGTACGCTTGCAACAGAAAAGGGGGGTGGGGGGTTAGATAATTGTACTTTTATTCGTACCGGTATACGCTATATTAGATCCCCCCCCCCCAATCGAGTTTATTTGCTTTGTATGACCTAATTTTATGACATACCGTAAAATATTTCTTGCGGCTGACCGCGGAGAGTACATATTTCATAGGATCTGAGAGGGTCTTGCAATTGATAAAACGCACAAAACAGCTGTACGATTTTTAATACCCCTCTTCCTTTCACCCATTTTCAGTTTGTGGTCGTAAACATACATCTGAGTACTAACTCAGGAAATAGGCAAAATGGATATTTATTATTATTTTTTAATAACATCTTTTCCTAAAAGAAATAAATCTCAATTTACTTGGTAGGTTGTTGCTTTTTAAAAAAATGATGCCCCATTTTTTACCGTGTAATTAATTTTTATTTCAATACATTTTATTTTATGCTGATCACGTCAAATTTCACCAGTAACTTTATTTTTCGCAATGACTGTGATAATGTGACCTGCACTTTCACCTAAATATTATTTTATAAGGATGACTGATGACGTGCACGTTTAAACCGTTTCACACCCTAACCGTCCCTCCAAAAATAATAACCCATGCTTTTTTTTGGTTAAAATTCCTGTTTTTTCGTTCATATTTTATCATCCCTTTAAAAAAGTAAAATAAAAATAATGTAACTGTAAATCTAAGCAAAATTTAAATTAAATTTAACATGTTTCTGAAATGTACTTCCTTTTTAATTGAGTTAGTTTAAAATCTTCATTTTTTCCCCTTTAAAAAAATTATGATTTGTTATAGCAGCGGTTCTCAACCTGTGGGTCGTGACCCCTTTGGGGGTCGCACAACCTTTTCCCAGGGGTCGCCTAAGACCATCTGAAAACCCATATACTCTACAATTATAAAGTATCAACGAAAATAATTTTGTGGTTTGGGGGTCGCCACAACATGAGGAACTGTAATAAAGGGTCGCGGGATTAGAACGGTTGAGAACCACTGTGTTATAGAGTCTAAGCTTGTTAGGGTCATCAAATGGGAAAGTCGGTAACACCTGCTGCCTCAAGTGTCAAGCTTTTTTGACACTTTTAATAAATAAACAATTTAAATTGTAGCCCATCCCTCTCCCCATGCATATATCCCATCCCTTGTTATTTCATCATAATTACCTCCCCTATCATGGTCTCTGCAACACTACACAAAAAGGGGTGGTGGTTGCGGGATGTCCTTGAAGAACAGGTGCGCGACAAGCTACCACGAATGACACTCGAAAACAACAGCTGTACGATTGGCGTCGCCGTCTGAGACGATCGTCTGTGAGTTTGATACAGTCCGTCCGTCCCCCCCCCCCACCCCAGGGTGACCAAATGATGATTTGGAAAAAACGTGACGCTTTCCAAGTACTTTTTTTTTTTTGGGGGGGGGGGGGGGGATTGGTATCATTTCAATTATATGGTTATGGCAGACCTGTTGCTCATCTCTTGGATGGGTATCATTTCAATTATATAAGTATTATAAGTATAGTAGGTATTTATAGAAGTCTTACTGTCCAGTGACGGTAATTGTCATGGGAACTTGTCAATAACACGATGACGTAAAAACGGATAATATAAGGAGGGCTGCATTTAGGTTGGAGCATTGAAAAATATAAAACACAGGGGAGAGGAAAACCGGGAGAAAGTCGAAACAAAACAGTAGATGTGAATAGGGAGAGACAAAAGAGCTCTGACCTAAGAGAAGGCGATAATATGACTAAATCATCACAGCGAGACGGGGGGGGGGGGCTGAAGATGATGTAGGAAAAATCGTATTGTGTGTATAGGGCATTGGTAACAAGGGAGATAACCGGGTGGGATAACTGCATTAGCCAGGCGTTAATGACTAAATCATCACAGCGAGACGGGGGGGGGGGCTGAAGATGATGTAGGAAAAATCGTATTGTGTGTATAGGGCATTGGTAACAAGGGAGATCACCGTGTGGGATAACTGCATTAGCCAGGCGTTAACTCCGTTTATAGCTGTTAATTAAGCTCCGCCGAGGAGGGTTGAGAACAACACATCACCCTCACCTCATCCTCACATCACTCTCGAATCACCCTCACATCATTCTCACATAACACTTGCACCATCCTCACATCATCCTCACAATACCCTCACATCACCCTTTTGTTTGTTATATATTGATGAAACCATTATTAGGACATAAATTTGAGGTCCCCCCCACCCCCCGGGGTCACCTCAGCCCACGCCACCCTAACTTTTAAACAATATGGCGTCCAAGAGTAGCTGATTGTGTCGCCTCTGGATAGACTAAACTGATAGGATCAGACTAATACTACCCCACCCCCAACCCCCCACCAACCCAGTAACGATTCCTGTTTTAGACCGCCCCCCCTCCCCTTAGTCCGTCTGATAATTAACAAAAAATAACTAGCTCCAGTTGTGTGAGAAATACATTTTCTCTTGTTCATCTCTTCATCCAGAAGACAGAGAGACCAATTGTTACGGTACTGTAAGACCTCTGATGATGGTGATGTGAGCCCGTAGAATTTTTGAAGCGCTCAAATTTCCCGAATCCTTACTGTAGTAATGTGATGATGTTTGTCATAAGTGGTGAGATGTCATTAATTATGAAAGATGTTGTAAAAATATTTTTTATTAAAAACATATTTTTTTTCATAGATGTGTTCCTGAGATTGTGTAGGTTGGAAGAAACCGATTTCAGACCAGGGTAAATGCCCGGACCCGGGTCGTTCAGGGAAAATGGTTTGGGTGTGAAAAGGTTTACACGTGCACGTCATTAGTCGTAACTTAGACGCACCACGGTGCGGTCCTGTGCGGGGGCGCACATTCTGAATGGCCATTCAGACATGCGTCTGCTACTATAATAGGGATATGACCCTGGATGTCCCAGATTTATTCACAATCTGCTCTCAAAGGTTCTTATGTGACCGAATCGAAGCCCCTGCTGGTTATAATTGTTAGTATGTTCATTTTGGCGAGAATATGGTTTATTTCCTTTTACAAAAAATGTTGCTGTTACTGGATAAGACATGTTAAAAGTGTCCGGAAAAAAAAGTTAGAAATAGCGACGTCATTTCACAAATTTTATCTGTTACAGATACATTATTCTATCAAATCCTTTTAGTCTTCGTTAAATAACTAACCCTTCGAATCGACAGATGAATCGGGATTTCTTGTGTGTTCATTATTTCCTTTGAACACATCTTTCAATGCTTTGTTTATGAATAAGCAATCTCTAGCTATATTTCATCTATAAACCCCCCTTTTCCCCATTTTTCTTCCATTTCCCCCCCCCCCTTTTTTTTTTTTCTTTCCCTAACTCGACCATTTTTCCTTTCCCTAACCCCACCATTTTTCTCTCCATGACCCCACCATTTTTTACCTCCTTAACCCCTACTATTTTTCCCTCCATGACCCCTAGAATTTTCTCTCCATGACCCCCACACCATTTTATCCCTCCATGACCCCATCATTTTTCCCCCACCACTTTCCCCCTATGACCCCCACCATTTTTTCCCCGTTAAACTGGCATATTTTCCAGGATGGAATTGTTAATATAGAGGAATAGGAAAGATGCCACACGGCTCCGGATTAAAATATTGAAACATCCTGAGAAAATTTTTTTTACAGTTTTAATAATTTATTATAATTAACAAGAGAAAAATATCAAATCCTTGATATATCTAAATATGTTAAAATGATACATGTCTCAGACATAAATCCGTAGCTGTAAATTGTGTTGTTGTTTTTTTAACGCTTTATTTGGGCCTTTGTGTATGCAATTGTGAAAATCACAAGTCTATTTTAATGGCAAGCCTCAAGTTTGTATTTAGTTTTAAGATTTTAAAATTTAAAAAAAAAACTTATTTAATTCCTATTAAAGGAAATGTGTAAAGTTAATTTCTTAAAATGTCACTGATCGCATCAATTACATTCCTTGAATCTTTAAAACATTCCACAAGAAACAGGGTTTACAGCACGGGAGGAGAAAAAAAAAGCCAAATATTACCCCGAAGACAAGGCGTCGGGAAGGGAGTGTCGGGGGAGGGGGGTGTCAATGAGTGAGATCTTGTCTCATCTCAGGCACCCCCTCCCCCCTCACGGCCCCCTCCCCCAAGATCTTGGCTTTAATGAAGAGGCTTTCCATAACAAATCTGGGGAGGAGATTATTGCCAGGGTGGCCCAAGGGGGGACAGGGCCACAGCTTTTGTCTCTCAAGGAATTATTGTCTTCCTCCCGGAGAACCGGAGCCTCTTGTTTCTCTGGCCCACTCGATGTCTTTCTTAGATTGGGGCCTTAGGGCGGCTGACATTTCTGGAGAACAAAAAATGACGCGAAATGCGAAAAAGATTAGTTTTTGTTATAATCAGACGAAGAATTGTAAGTTTCAATGACAAAAAAAAAAAAAAAAAAAATGGAGGGGGGGTGGACAAGCAAGGAAAAAGAGAAAAAAAAAAAAAAAAAAAAAAAAAAAANTATAATTTTACTCACATGTTGCCATTAATCCTCATTATGAACACAAATTTGCCATGAATGGGACATAAAACTAAGATTAAACACGTTTCCTTTACAACCCCTCCCTCACCCCTCCCCCACCCCATCCCTCACTCCATCCCTTACCGTCCCTAACTCCTCCCTCACCCCCTCCTTCACCCCTCCCTCACTCCCTCCCTCTCCCTTACCCCCTCCCTTATCCCCTCCCTTATCCCCTCCCTTACCCCCTCCCTTACCCCCTCCCTCACTCCTCCCTTATCCCTCCCTCACCCCCTCCCTCACCCCTCCCTCACCCCCTCCCTCACCCCCTCCCTCACCCCCTCCCTCTCTCCCCTCACCCCCCTCCAAAAGTCTTTCAAACTCAGTTTCCTGTTTTACACAATAATTCATTTTTCCTACCAAAAGTAGAGTATATCTCAGTGTTTGAGAACACTTGTAACGTACCATCAGTGTGTACACGCCTTTAGCACAAGACAGACAAAGCAATCAGTAGATTCAGTATTGCCTGCTAACGCAGGATGACTGTGTGTACCCGCCTTTAGTTCAAGACAGACAAAGCAATCAGTAGAGCCGGTATTCATTTGTGACTATCAATTTCATATTTATAGTCTTTGCCGGCCCCAGATTCGATGTACACTACGGGACTGGCTGGCCACACACGTGCATCAAACGCCCCCCCCCACCCACACCCCCCCCCCCCCCAACACACATACAACCCCCCAACCCCCAAACGCTCTGTTTCGATTTTCTCTTGACCACAGGCGGACATAACAAAGGAGGAAGTGACGCAGTGACGTCCATCCATAATGGTCACTGCTTTTACAGGCAAACACTCCCCGACCGCTGACCAATAAATATGACCATAAAGTCCGTCTCTCTAAACATAGAAATAAATTTGGCTATTCTTATAGAAATATTGGGCTGCGTTCTGGCAACGGGGTAGATGGCTAATGAAAGGCCTGGAGATAGAACTTGCTTCTTTTGGATGCGGTACATCGTGTACGAATCCTGGAGAAGAAAAAAAAAAACATGACTAATTAAGTTATTTTAAATAAACATAAATGATTTGTTCGAACAAATGGTTGTTTTTTTTAGAAAAATTATAAATCACACTCTTTTGTATCAAAAGTAATACAGGCTAATTTCTGAACGAAAAAATACGCCTTCGCCAGTGGACTGACGGACTGTTCCCTAAGACAAAATTAGTCCTCGGATCGTAATACTAGTTGGCCCTGACCATCGTGGTCCAGACAGCTTATGTACAGATCAAACATTCATAGAAGTTCTTTTTACTTGAGATCGTATTCACTTCCATTATATAGCATTGCTACTAGTGGCATTGTGTTGTTTATTATCAAGCCCACTTGGCCCAAATACACAGTTACGACAGTTATTTCATGGCTCCCAAAAATGTCATTTTAAATGAAAAAACAAATGTAATACGCCCGTTTGAATTAGAGCCAGGTCATCAGGGGTAAATATAAAGTAGGTCAGGGTAAGGACCCAGCAGGTCAGACATAGAGCGGGTCTAGCGTATGTCCAAGCTGGTCAGACGCAGAGCCAAGAAGCGGGTAAGATGTAGAGCCAATGTGTAAAACCAAATTATGTGCATGTCTTCAATCTAAGCCTGCCAGGCAAAGGGAGTAGATTGTAGAGCTCTAAGCCAGCGAAGAACAGGGAAACGTCTCGCAGAGCAAACGCCAGTACACAGCCTTCCCCCCACCGAGATCGTTCCTCAACGTGGAACACACCCCGGAACACTGGGATCAATATTACATTGTTTGCCGGACAGCGGACTAAGGAATACCCAACAAGCAGCCATAAATCTGCTCCCCGATTCTTGTTGGGATATTGACGTGGACCGTGATATTAGCCCTGACCACCGATGTCCAGCGCTTTTAACGATCGGAACAAGAAGAGCGTATCTCCGAAATGTGAAGATATTTGATGAACATGGTCTCCCCAGATTGGAATACATATATTGTTTCGGAATATATATATACATTTGAATACATGTATTGGGATCTTCTATTAAAATACATATATTGGTCTATTCTTCTAAAATACATGTATTGGCATCTTATATTGATTACATATATTGGCATCTCCTATCGAAATACACATATGGCATCCTCTAATGGGAATACATTTATAGGGCTTTCATATAGTAATAAATGTTGGCATCTCGTTTCGGAATGCACATAACATACTCCATAGTAGGAATACTTCCGTTCAGATCCCTGCTTCGCGTCTGCGAATTCCCCGAGAAAACAATCTTTATACCTAAAATAATTTTGTAAACAATTTTAAAAAGTCCAACATCCTGTTTTTGTGTGTGTTGGGTGGGGGGTGTACATCTTTTGATGGTCCTTGTATTCGCCATGTTCGAATAATTGTTTCGTTTCTTTAAAAGAAAGATTCGCTGTTGGCGTTGTTTTCGGATTTTGTGACAGTCATGAATGTTGATAAAGTGTCTGTTCGATTTTTTAACCTCATTTTTTCCCCCTCCCACATACTAATTAGATGTCCTGAGTCATGGAGATTTATTGTTCTAAATGTATTTTTTTAAAAAAAATATATTAATATTATTGTTTTGATGGCTATTATGATTTTGCTAATTAAATTCCCCCCCCCCCCAGCAATTTCCCAAAGAATGTCATGGATGCATGTTCGCCCCGATATTCATCATGTATTAGCCATTGACAATATTCCATCGCTGATTTCAAAGAGAATAAAGCATATGCTAATAAACAGATATTGTCTTTAGGTCATAAATTATAGCACGGGGTGATCTCCAAATAAAAGAATAACAGTTATCACCCTTGTTCAGATATGAAAATGTATTTTGCTTCGTCCCAGGCGTCTTGACATGCGCCCATGTGTGTCTTTGGGTTTCCCCGGATGGCTTTGGCTCACCCTTGTATGTCTTTGACTCGCCCATGTGTATCTTTGGCTCGACTTGTATGTCTTTGACTCGCCCATGTGTGTCTTTGCCTCGCACGTGTGTCTTTGGCTTGCCTTGTGTTTCTTTGGCTGGCCCCATGTGTCTTTGGTTCGCCCCGCGTGTCTTTGGCTCGCCCCATGTTTCTTTGGTTCGTCCCACGTGTCTTTAGCTCGCCCCATGTCTCTTTGCTGCCCGAAGGTTGTTTAAAACAAGGAGTCGGTCAAACGGAGTTTGCAATATTTTGAAGTTGGGTGTTCTAATATTTTTTCCACAACTGCTTTGAAGCTTGTAAAAAAAAAAAAAAATTACGTTGGAAAAAGTAAAAAGACTTGTTACCATTGTTGTGACCTCAAGTGTATCTTTATATCAGAAGGGATGTTGAGTCGCAGTTGACGTCGCATGCCGGAGTCGGAGCACTGCAGCTGTAGTCGAGTGGCTACAACTTGATTTAATCCGTGATGCAATCTCTGATGACTTTTGCCGGGACGTGAATTTCCCGTTAATGCTAATAGCAACAATTGTCTTTCAAAATCTGTACATTATTCCTCCTGCTTTTCGTTTTCCGCGGTAATTTATAAGGGCGTCCTATAACGGCCTGGGTGTCTCTTGTGGCCAGTATGTGTTGGGGCGGGAGGTAGTGAATAGACAAGGGAGCCGAGAAAAGTGTGGGGGGGGGGTGGAGCACATTGAACGACAAAAGCACCCCCTTTCCTATTTTATTGACACCACCCCATCATGAAGTGCGTTGTCGAGCGCGTGATTCATACGAGTCCGGGGAGTCAGCGGTCCGTCAGGAGCGTCCCTCCTTGTAATTGCGTTTTTCACAGCCTCGCGGCCGTGAGTACACAATAGTGATAAATCACCACGGCTAATTGCTCATTCAAACAATGGACGGCCGAGGAGCCCGTGTCCTTCCCCTCTGGTCAGAGAGGCCCCGTTTTTTTTTGGTAAGCCCTCATCTCGCCCCTCCCTCCTTATCCCTCCTCATCCCCTCGTACATTTCACGTCTGCTTCCTCCCCGCTCTTTCCTCCCCCCCCCCTTTTCCGTTTCTCTNTACAAACACACACACACACACACTCTAACTTACACTAACATGCGCACAGAACAGCTAATTTAGTTCAATTCATGTAATTGACATTCCTTATGTTCATTCTTATTCCTTTCTAGACGTCGAGAAATCCTTTCAACCCCGCCCACCCTCCAAACCGCAAACACACACACACACACACACACTACACACACACAGACTTATTTTGTCTTATAAAATAACATTGATTTATGTTGAACAAATTAATCAATGTAATTTCAATGTTCAATAAATGTCACCTCACCCCGCGCCCCCCCCCCCACAACCCCCATCCCGGTCCACCCTCTTTCATTCTTTCGGTATATTCCTTGTTTTCAACCCCTCATAACACGTGCGCGCTCTCTCCCTCCTTTCATTCGTCACACCGGGTCTGTTTTTAGTTGGTATTGAGTTTGAATTTACATGCACAAGTCTTCTCAGTTATTTGTACAATGTGTCTGTACGTTCATCTGTTTTCATCTATTCTTTTATACACAAGATGTATTAGCATCCCTTCTCTCTCTCTCCCTCTTTCTCTCTCTCTCTGCCTGTCTCTCTCTTTGTCTGTCTATTCCTGTCGTATACTCCCTTTTTTTTCATTGATCCATGTTCTTCTTTCCATCCTAAAAGTTATGTGTTTATTATATCCGGTTATCTCACTCTTCCCTCTCTCTCTCCCTCTCTCTGTCTCTTTCCACCTTTCCCAATTTGTAGATATTTCTTATCACCGCTCTGTCTCACCCACTCGTTATCTCTATCTGTCGCAATCTCTATCTCTCTCTGTAACATTTGTTTTTACTTCTCTCTCTCTCTCTCTAACACCACCCCCTCTCTCACCCACCCACTTTTTAATCTTTCTTGCAACTTCTCCACATGTGCTACTCTACTCGCATTTCATTATATCTTTAGCATAATATAAATGTACATTAAATTAATCTTAACCTATCCCACTGTATGTCCCCTATCCTACTGCATGTCCCCTTATATCCCACTGTATGGACCCTATCCTACTGCTGTGTTCCCACCTATAAGCGATCGAATCGCCGCGATTAATTTGAATCAGTAATTCTATGTTCCCTCCTTCTAATCTTCTCATGGGTGCCCCCCCCCCCTTTTTTTTAACAAGCCCAATGAGCAGTATTTTATTTTTTTCATTCGTTATCTTCTGTCTAATGATATATTTAAAATAAATTGTTATAAGCTTAGGCGTTCAAAAAAAATAAAATAAAATAAAATGGGAAAAAAAAGTTGAATTTATTATCAGCAAATGTCCCTATAGAGTAGGGTAATAATAGAGGTTGTGTGTGTGTTTATGTGTGTGTGTGTTTGTGTCTGTGTGACTGTGTGTGTGTGTGCGTGTGTGTTCGTATGTGTGTCTGTGTGTGTGTGTGTGACTGTGTGTGCGTGTGTGTTCGTGTGTGTGTGTGTGTGACGTCTACGACATGCACTTATCTGTATCTACCGGTGCCCTATTAACTAGTGATAAGTAGCGTCCAGTCAGTTTACCTGTCTTTATCTTCTATACCTATGTCCATTGACCGGGTGTTAAGTTTGAACATAGGAACTAACATAACATAAACTTAAAGTCAGATTTTGCTATATCCTTTAATTGAGTAATTGTCCTAATGAACAAATGTTTAGTGTAATTGTGGTAAGTTTTATAAAAGGTGTGGGGTGGGGGGGTTTGGGGTGCGGTGAACGTGGAAGTGAAGTGGTTGTGAAATGAAAGTGAATGTGGAAGGGAAGTGTGGGGAGAATGAAATGACAGTGAATGTGGATGTGAAATGGGGGTGAAATGACAGTGAATGTGAAAGTGAAGTGGGGCAGAATGAATTGACAGTGAATGTGGTGTTATTCGGCGGAGACTTTGAAGGGGGAGGGGGTGTCATGGGGGGGGTGATTGAAACAACGTTTTATTTTACTGCTACAGGTAATTTCCAAAGCAAGAACACAATTTACAGTCAAACACAAAGTTACAAGAATTTTTATAAAAATCCCTTCACACCCCCCCCCCCCCAAAAGAAAAAAAAAGCGACAGAAAGAAAGAAAGAAAATAATAATGATAAAAACAATGCTGACTAAATATGATGTTTTGATTTTGTTTTATTTGGGACCAAAAAATAATAAATAAGCAGAGAATAGCAACAACCATCACCAACGCTATAGAAGTCAGAGCCTTATAAGGAAGGTCTTATGAACAAATTGTGTATATAGGCTTATGTTTCATCACGTTTGATATGTTTTATTAAGCCAAATAGTAAACACTAGGGCTTAACCCGGAAAGTGGGAGGGGCGCGGGGGGGGGCAGTTTTTTGTACACAGGGTCAGGGCATTTTAGAAAATACCCGGTGATCCCAACTGTTACATAAAAACAATAATAATAATAATAATAATAAAACTTAACTTCTCATTTTGTAAAATATATATGGTCTTTAAAAACAATAGGCCTAAAGACAGTCTTACATCAAAATAGACGGCCTTAAAACAATAGGACTATATACGGACCGTCCTGAAGATAGTCCTCTTCTTTATTGGTTATTATAATAGTCGCCTTAAAAAAATGTCACCTTTTTACCTGTATTCAACCGTCAAGCATGACGCTCGCAGTTTGACAGTCCCCCCCTCCCCCCACAACTAAGTACTGT
>CAXITT010002185.1:6673-19953 GCA_964033795.1 Lymnaea stagnalis
ACAGTTAGGTCAAAGAGGTCAAGGTCATAGAAAAATAAAAAGAACATCATAGTGGATATCGAACGTCAAGAATTTTATCCACCCATCCATCCCTGCGGCTCTACAGCCCACGAAGGGCTGTGGCCTGCCTCACCACTTCCTTCCACTCAGACCTAACTCATGATTTGCTTTTCCATGCTTGGATTCCTAACTGCTGTGTAATATTTCCTCCCACATCATCCATCCACCTAAGCCTAGCTAGGCCTGCCTTTGAGCCGCTTTCTTCCGGGGTTTTGGTGGTGCAGCCTCTTTCACGCCTCTGTCAAGAATTTTAGCGGGGCGGTAATATAAACAATACACATTTTTTTTTTCAAATTCTTTTTAACGACTTTCCTTTAGGGAATCGAACCATCTTGTAGAAGTTCGTCCTACTGTAGAATCCATCTTACAGGGCGTCCGATGCTTGCCCGGGATGGGTGGGGGAAGATATTAGGACGTATGTTTATCATCCCGACTCCCCGGGAGAGTCGGCTGCGAATGCTTTAAACGCAGCGTTTTCTGTCGACCGGACGCACCCGGGCGGGGAAAAGCTTTCATCAGCTTCCGATCAAGCGGTGCTGGTGGTCCAGGTCCGGGAAAGTCCCTGGCGTGCCGCCGCATGGTCCGGGAGACCCGGCGTCTGGGCTGTGTGGAGGTGCGTCGAAAAAAAAAAAGTGGGGGGGGATTAAGAACTCACGCTCGACGGCCCGCCGACGCCATCTCCCAATTGACATAGTTAGAAGCTCGGCTCGGGTTTGGTCGTCTGCGGGGTTCGAATTCGGCGTGTTGGGTTCGGGTTCGGTTAAATCTCTATCTCTTATTTCTTTCGAAGACGAGTCGAAGCGTACTAAAAAATTTTTAAAAAAGCTTTACGTAGCCAAAGAAAGTCTGCACAGAAGGTCAGGAAGGAGCTCTATGTAACCAAATGAAGTCTGCACAGAAGGTTAGAAAGGAGCTCTATGTAGCCAAAGAAAGTCTGCACAGAAGGTCAGGAAGGAGTTATATGTAGCCAAAGAAAGTCTGCACAGAAGGTCAGGAAGGAGTTCTATGTAGCCAAAGAAAGTCTGCACAGAAGGTCAGGAAGGAGTTCTATGTAGCCAAAGAAAGTCTGCACAGAAGGTCAGGAAGGAGTTCTATGTAGCCAAAGAAAGTCTGCACAGAAGGTCAGGAAGGAGTTCTATGTAGCCAAAGAAAGTCTGCACAGAAGGTCAGGAAGGAGTTCTATGTAGCCAAAGAAAGTCTGCACAGAAGGTCAGGAAGGAGTTCTATGTAGCCAAAGAAAGTCTGCACAGAAGGTCAGGAAGGAGTTCTATGTAGCCAAAGAAAGTCTGCACAGAAGGTCAGGAAGGAGTTCTATGTAGCCAAAGAAAGTCTGCACAGAAGGTCAGGAAGGAGTTCTATGTAGCCAAAGAAAGTCTGCACAGAAGGTCAGGAAGGAGTTCTATGTAGCCAAAGAAAGTCTGCACAGAAGGTCAGGAAGGAGTTCTATGTAGCCAAAGAAAGTCTGCACAGAAGGTCAGGAAGGAGTTCTATGTAGCCAAAGAAAGTCTGCACAGAAGGTCAGGAAGGAGTTCTATGTAGCCAAAGAAAGTCTGCACAGAAGGTCAGGAAGGAGTTCTATGTAGCCAAAGAAAGTCTGCACAGAAGGTCAGGAAGGAGTTCTATGTAGCCAAAGAAAGTCTGCACAGAAGGTCAGGAAGGAGTTCTATGTAGCCAAAGAAAGTCTGCACAGAAGGTCAGGAAGGAGTTCTATGTAGCCAAAGAAAGTCTGCACAGAAGGTCAGGAAGGAGTTCTATGTAGCCAAAGAAAGTCTGCACAGAAGGTCAGGAAGGAGTTCTATGTAGCCAAAGAAAGTCTGCACAGAAGGTCAGGAAGGAGTTCTATGTAGCCAAAGAAAGTCTGCACAGAAGGTCAGGAAGGAGTTCTATGTAGCCAAAGAAAGTCTGCACAGAAGGTCAGGAAGGAGTTCTATGTAGCCAAAGAAAGTCTGCACAGAAGGTCAGGAAGGAGTTCTATGTAGCCAAAGAAAGTCTGCACAGAAGGTCAGGAAGGAGTTCTATGTAGCCAAAGAAAGTCTGCACAGAAGGTCAGGAAGGAGTTCTATGTAGCCAAAGAAAGTCTGCACAGAAGGTCAGGAAGGAGTTCTATGTAGCCAAAGAAAGTCTGCACAGAAGGTCAGGAAGGAGTTCTATGTAGCCAAAGAAAGTCTGCACAGAAGGTCAGGAAGGAGTTCTATGTAGCCAAAGAAAGTCTGCACAGAAGGTCAGGAAGGAGTTCTATGTAGCCAAAGAAAGTCTGCACAGAAGGTCAGGAAGGAGTTCTATGTAGCCAAAGAAAGTCTGCACAGAAGGTCAGGAAGGAGTTCTATGTAGCCAAAGAAAGTCTGCACAGAAGGTCAGGAAGGAGTTCTATGTAGCCAAAGAAAGTCTGCACAGAAGGTCAGGAAGGAGTTCTATGTAGCCAAAGAAAGTCTGCACAGAAGGTCAGGAAGGAGTTCTATGTAGCCAAAGAAAGTCTGCACAGAAGGTCAGGAAGGAGTTCTATGTAGCCAAAGAAAGTCTGCACAGAAGGTCAGGAAGGAGTTCTATGTAGCCAAAGAAAGTCTGCACAGAAGGTCAGGAAGGAGTTCTATGTAGCCAAAGAAAGTCTGCACAGAAGGTCAGGAAGGAGTTCTATGTAGCCAAAGAAAGTCTGCACAGAAGGTCAGGAAGGAGTTCTATGTAGCCAAAGAAAGTCTGCACAGAAGGTCAGGAAGGAGTTCTATGTAGCCAAAGAAAGTCTGCACAGAAGGTCAGGAAGGAGTTCTATGTAGCCAAAGAAAGTCTGCACAGAAGGTCAGGAAGGAGTTCTATGTAGCCAAAGAAAGTCTGCACAGAAGGTCAGGAAGGAGTTCTATGTAGCCAAAGAAAGTCTGCACAGAAGGTCAGGAAGGAGTTCTATGTAGCCAAAGAAAGTCTGCACAGAAGGTCAGGAAGGAGTTCTATGTAGCCAAAGAAAGTCTGCACAGAAGGTCAGGAAGGAGTTCTATGTAGCCAAAGAAAGTCTGCACAGAAGGTCAGGAAGGAGTTCTATGTAGCCAAAGAAAGTCTGCACAGAAGGTCAGGAAGGAGTTCTATGTAGCCAAAGAAAGTCTGCACAGAAGGTCAGGAAGGAGTTCTATGTAGCCAAAGAAAGTCTGCACAGAAGGTCAGGAAGGAGTTCTATGTAGCCAAAGAAAGTCTGCACAGAAGGTCAGGAAGGAGTTCTATGTAGCCAAAGAAAGTCTGCACAGAAGGTCAGGAAGGAGTTCTATGTAGCCAAAGAAAGTCTGCACAGAAGGTCAGGAAGGAGTTCTATGTAGCCAAAGAAAGTCTGCACAGAAGGTCAGGAAGGAGTTCTATGTAGCCAAAGAAAGTCTGCACAGAAGGTCAGGAAGGAGTTCTATGTAGCCAAAGAAAGTCTGCACAGAAGGTCAGGAAGGAGTTCTATGTAGCCAAAGAAAGTCTGCACAGAAGGTCAGGAAGGAGTTCTATGTAGCCAAAGAAAGTCTGCACAGAAGGTCAGGAAGGAGTTCTATGTAGCCAAAGAAAGTCTGCACAGAAGGTCAGGAAGGAGTTCTATGTAGCCAAAGAAAGTCTGCACAGAAGGTCAGGAAGGAGTTCTATGTAGCCAAAGAAAGTCTGCACAGAAGGTCAGGAAGGAGTTCTATGTAGCCAAAGAAAGTCTGCACAGAAGGTCAGGAAGGAGTTCTATGTAGCCAAAGAAAGTCTGCACAGAAGGTCAGGAAGGAGTTCTATGTAGCCAAAGAAAGTCTGCACAGAAGGTCAGGAAGGAGTTCTATGTAGCCAAAGAAAGTCTGCACAGAAGGTCAGGAAGGAGTTCTATGTAGCCAAAGAAAGTCTGCACAGAAGGTCAGGAAGGAGTTCTATGTAGCCAAAGAAAGTCTGCACAGAAGGTCAGGAAGGAGTTCTATGTAGCCAAAGAAAGTCTGCACAGAAGGTCAGGAAGGAGTTCTATGTAGCCAAAGAAAGTCTGCACAGAAGGTCAGGAAGGAGTTCTATGTAGCCAAAGAAAGTCTGCACAGAAGGTCAGGAAGGAGTTCTATGTAGCCAAAGAAAGTCTGCACAGAAGGTCAGGAAGGAGTTCTATGTAGCCAAAGAAAGTCTGCACAGAAGGTCAGGAAGGAGTTCTATGTAGCCAAAGAAAGTCTGCACAGAAGGTCAGGAAGGAGTTCTATGTAGCCAAAGAAAGTCTGCACAGAAGGTCAGGAAGGAGTTCTATGTAGCCAAAGAAAGTCTGCACAGAAGGTCAGGAAGGAGTTCTATGTAGCCAAAGAAAGTCTGCACAGAAGGTCAGGAAGGAGTTCTATGTAGCCAAAGAAAGTCTGCACAGAAGGTCAGGAAGGAGTTCTATGTAGCCAAAGAAAGTCTGCACAGAAGGTCAGGAAGGAGTTCTATGTAGCCAAAGAAAGTCTGCACAGAAGGTCAGGAAGGAGTTCTATGTAGCCAAAGAAAGTCTGCACAGAAGGTCAGGAAGGAGTTCTATGTAGCCAAAGAAAGTCTGCACAGAAGGTCAGGAAGGAGTTCTATGTAGCCAAAGAAAGTCTGCACAGAAGGTCAGGAAGGAGTTCTATGTAGCCAAAGAAAGTCTGCACAGAAGGTCAGGAAGGAGTTCTATGTAGCCAAAGAAAGTCTGCACAGAAGGTCAGGAAGGAGTTCTATGTAGCCAAAGAAAGTCTGCACAGAAGGTCAGGAAGGAGTTCTATGTAGCCAAAGAAAGTCTGCACAGAAGGTCAGGAAGGAGTTCTATGTAGCCAAAGAAAGTCTGCACAGAAGGTCAGGAAGGAGTTCTATGTAGCCAAAGAAAGTCTGCACAGAAGGTCAGGAAGGAGTTCTATGTAGCCAAAGAAAGTCTGCACAGAAGGTCAGGAAGGAGTTCTATGTAGCCAAAGAAAGTCTGCACAGAAGGTCAGGAAGGAGTTCTATGTAGCCAAAGAAAGTCTGCACAGAAGGTCAGGAAGGAGTTCTATGTAGCCAAAGAAAGTCTGCACAGAAGGTCAGGAAGGAGTTCTATGTAGCCAAAGAAAGTCTGCACAGAAGGTCAGGAAGGAGTTCTATGTAGCCAAAGAAAGTCTGCACAGAAGGTCAGGAAGGAGTTCTATGTAGCCAAAGAAAGTCTGCACAGAAGGTCAGGAAGGAGTTCTATGTAGCCAAAGAAAGTCTGCACAGAAGGTCAGGAAGGAGTTCTATGTAGCCAAAGAAAGTCTGCACAGAAGGTCAGGAAGGAGTTCTATGTAGCCAAAGAAAGTCTGCACAGAAGGTCAGGAAGGAGTTCTATGTAGCCAAAGAAAGTCTGCACAGAAGGTCAGGAAGGAGTTCTATGTAGCCAAAGAAAGTCTGCACAGAAGGTCAGGAAGGAGTTCTATGTAGCCAAAGAAAGTCTGCACAGAAGGTCAGGAAGGAGTTCTATGTAGCCAAAGAAAGTCTGCACAGAAGGTCAGGAAGGAGTTCTATGTAGCCAAAGAAAGTCTGCACAGAAGGTCAGGAAGGAGTTCTATGTAGCCAAAGAAAGTCTGCACAGAAGGTCAGGAAGGAGTTCTATGTAGCCAAAGAAAGTCTGCACAGAAGGTCAGGAAGGAGTTCTATGTAGCCAAAGAAAGTCTGCACAGAAGGTCAGGAAGGAGTTCTATGTAGCCAAAGAAAGTCTGCACAGAAGGTCAGGAAGGAGTTCTATGTAGCCAAAGAAAGTCTGCACAGAAGGTCAGGAAGGAGTTCTATGTAGCCAAAGAAAGTCTGCACAGAAGGTCAGGAAGGAGTTCTATGTAGCCAAAGAAAGTCTGCACAGAAGGTCAGGAAGGAGTTCTATGTAGCCAAAGAAAGTCTGCACAGAAGGTCAGGAAGGAGTTCTATGTAGCCAAAGAAAGTCTGCACAGAAGGTCAGGAAGGAGTTCTATGTAGCCAAAGAAAGTCTGCACAGAAGGTCAGGAAGGAGTTCTATGTAGCCAAAGAAAGTCTGCACAGAAGGTCAGGAAGGAGTTCTATGTAGCCAAAGAAAGTCTGCACAGAAGGTCAGGAAGGAGTTCTATGTAGCCAAAGAAAGTCTGCACAGAAGGTCAGGAAGGAGTTCTATGTAGCCAAAGAAAGTCTGCACAGAAGGTCAGGAAGGAGTTCTATGTAGCCAAAGAAAGTCTGCACAGAAGGTCAGGAAGGAGTTCTATGTAGCCAAAGAAAGTCTGCACAGAAGGTCAGGAAGGAGTTCTATGTAGCCAAAGAAAGTCTGCACAGAAGGTCAGGAAGGAGTTCTATGTAGCCAAAGAAAGTCTGCACAGAAGGTCAGGAAGGAGTTCTATGTAGCCAAAGAAAGTCTGCACAGAAGGTCAGGAAGGAGTTCTATGTAGCCAAAGAAAGTCTGCACAGAAGGTCAGGAAGGAGTTCTATGTAGCCAAAGAAAGTCTGCACAGAAGGTCAGGAAGGAGTTCTATGTAGCCAAAGAAAGTCTGCACAGAAGGTCAGGAAGGAGTTCTATGTAGCCAAAGAAAGTCTGCACAGAAGGTCAGGAAGGAGTTCTATGTAGCCAAAGAAAGTCTGCACAGAAGGTCAGGAAGGAGTTCTATGTAGCCAAAGAAAGTCTGCACAGAAGGTCAGGAAGGAGTTCTATGTAGCCAAAGAAAGTCTGCACAGAAGGTCAGGAAGGAGTTCTATGTAGCCAAAGAAAGTCTGCACAGAAGGTCAGGAAGGAGTTCTATGTAGCCAAAGAAAGTCTGCACAGAAGGTCAGGAAGGAGTTCTATGTAGCCAAAGAAAGTCTGCACAGAAGGTCAGGAAGGAGTTCTATGTAGCCAAAGAAAGTCTGCACAGAAGGTCAGGAAGGAGTTCTATGTAGCCAAAGAAAGTCTGCACAGAAGGTCAGGAAGGAGTTCTATGTAGCCAAAGAAAGTCTGCACAGAAGGTCAGGAAGGAGTTCTATGTAGCCAAAGAAAGTCTGCACAGAAGGTCAGGAAGGAGTTCTATGTAGCCAAAGAAAGTCTGCACAGAAGGTCAGGAAGGAGTTCTATGTAGCCAAAGAAAGTCTGCACAGAAGGTCAGGAAGGAGTTCTATGTAGCCAAAGAAAGTCTGCACAGAAGGTCAGGAAGGAGTTCTATGTAGCCAAAGAAAGTCTGCACAGAAGGTCAGGAAGGAGTTCTATGTAGCCAAAGAAAGTCTGCACAGAAGGTCAGGAAGGAGTTCTATGTAGCCAAAGAAAGTCTGCACAGAAGGTCAGGAAGGAGTTCTATGTAGCCAAAGAAAGTCTGCACAGAAGGTCAGGAAGGAGTTCTATGTAGCCAAAGAAAGTCTGCACAGAAGGTCAGGAAGGAGTTCTATGTAGCCAAAGAAAGTCTGCACAGAAGGTCAGGAAGGAGTTCTATGTAGCCAAAGAAAGTCTGCACAGAAGGTCAGGAAGGAGTTCTATGTAGCCAAAGAAAGTCTGCACAGAAGGTCAGGAAGGAGTTCTATGTAGCCAAAGAAAGTCTGCACAGAAGGTCAGGAAGGAGTTCTATGTAGCCAAAGAAAGTCTGCACAGAAGGTCAGGAAGGAGTTCTATGTAGCCAAAGAAAGTCTGCACAGAAGGTCAGGAAGGAGTTCTATGTAGCCAAAGAAAGTCTGCACAGAAGGTCAGGAAGGAGTTCTATGTAGCCAAAGAAAGTCTGCACAGAAGGTCAGGAAGGAGTTCTATGTAGCCAAAGAAAGTCTGCACAGAAGGTCAGGAAGGAGTTCTATGTAGCCAAAGAAAGTCTGCACAGAAGGTCAGGAAGGAGTTCTATGTAGCCAAAGAAAGTCTGCACAGAAGGTCAGGAAGGAGTTCTATGTAGCCAAAGAAAGTCTGCACAGAAGGTCAGGAAGGAGTTCTATGTAGCCAAAGAAAGTCTGCACAGAAGGTCAGGAAGGAGTTCTATGTAGCCAAAGAAAGTCTGCACAGAAGGTCAGGAAGGAGTTCTATGTAGCCAAAGAAAGTCTGCACAGAAGGTCAGGAAGGAGTTCTATGTAGCCAAAGAAAGTCTGCACAGAAGGTCAGGAAGGAGTTCTATGTAGCCAAAGAAAGTCTGCACAGAAGGTCAGGAAGGAGTTCTATGTAGCCAAAGAAAGTCTGCACAGAAGGTCAGGAAGGAGTTCTATGTAGCCAAAGAAAGTCTGCACAGAAGGTCAGGAAGGAGTTCTATGTAGCCAAAGAAAGTCTGCACAGAAGGTCAGGAAGGAGTTCTATGTAGCCAAAGAAAGTCTGCACAGAAGGTCAGGAAGGAGTTCTATGTAGCCAAAGAAAGTCTGCACAGAAGGTCAGGAAGGAGTTCTATGTAGCCAAAGAAAGTCTGCACAGAAGGTCAGGAAGGAGTTCTATGTAGCCAAAGAAAGTCTGCACAGAAGGTCAGGAAGGAGTTCTATGTAGCCAAAGAAAGTCTGCACAGAAGGTCAGGAAGGAGTTCTATGTAGCCAAAGAAAGTCTGCACAGAAGGTCAGGAAGGAGTTCTATGTAGCCAAAGAAAGTCTGCACAGAAGGTCAGGAAGGAGTTCTATGTAGCCAAAGAAAGTCTGCACAGAAGGTCAGGAAGGAGTTCTATGTAGCCAAAGAAAGTCTGCACAGAAGGTCAGGAAGGAGTTCTATGTAGCCAAAGAAAGTCTGCACAGAAGGTCAGGAAGGAGTTCTATGTAGCCAAAGAAAGTCTGCACAGAAGGTCAGGAAGGAGTTCTATGTAGCCAAAGAAAGTCTGCACAGAAGGTCAGGAAGGAGTTCTATGTAGCCAAAGAAAGTCTGCACAGAAGGTCAGGAAGGAGTTCTATGTAGCCAAAGAAAGTCTGCACAGAAGGTCAGGAAGGAGTTCTATGTAGCCAAAGAAAGTCTGCACAGAAGGTCAGGAAGGAGTTCTATGTAGCCAAAGAAAGTCTGCACAGAAGGTCAGGAAGGAGTTCTATGTAGCCAAAGAAAGTCTGCACAGAAGGTCAGGAAGGAGTTCTATGTAGCCAAAGAAAGTCTGCACAGAAGGTCAGGAAGGAGTTCTATGTAGCCAAAGAAAGTCTGCACAGAAGGTCAGGAAGGAGTTCTATGTAGCCAAAGAAAGTCTGCACAGAAGGTCAGGAAGGAGTTCTATGTAGCCAAAGAAAGTCTGCACAGAAGGTCAGGAAGGAGTTCTATGTAGCCAAAGAAAGTCTGCACAGAAGGTCAGGAAGGAGTTCTATGTAGCCAAAGAAAGTCTGCACAGAAGGTCAGGAAGGAGTTCTATGTAGCCAAAGAAAGTCTGCACAGAAGGTCAGGAAGGAGTTCTATGTAGCCAAAGAAAGTCTGCACAGAAGGTCAGGAAGGAGTTCTATGTAGCCAAAGAAAGTCTGCACAGAAGGTCAGGAAGGAGTTCTATGTAGCCAAAGAAAGTCTGCACAGAAGGTCAGGAAGGAGTTCTATGTAGCCAAAGAAAGTCTGCACAGAAGGTCAGGAAGGAGTTCTATGTAGCCAAAGAAAGTCTGCACAGAAGGTCAGGAAGGAGTTCTATGTAGCCAAAGAAAGTCTGCACAGAAGGTCAGGAAGGAGTTCTATGTAGCCAAAGAAAGTCTGCACAGAAGGTCAGGAAGGAGTTCTATGTAGCCAAAGAAAGTCTGCACAGAAGGTCAGGAAGGAGTTCTATGTAGCCAAAGAAAGTCTGCACAGAAGGTCAGGAAGGAGTTCTATGTAGCCAAAGAAAGTCTGCACAGAAGGTCAGGAAGGAGTTCTATGTAGCCAAAGAAAGTCTGCACAGAAGGTCAGGAAGGAGTTCTATGTAGCCAAAGAAAGTCTGCACAGAAGGTCAGGAAGGAGTTCTATGTAGCCAAAGAAAGTCTGCACAGAAGGTCAGGAAGGAGTTCTATGTAGCCAAAGAAAGTCTGCACAGAAGGTCAGGAAGGAGTTCTATGTAGCCAAAGAAAGTCTGCACAGAAGGTCAGGAAGGAGTTCTATGTAGCCAAAGAAAGTCTGCACAGAAGGTCAGGAAGGAGTTCTATGTAGCCAAAGAAAGTCTGCACAGAAGGTCAGGAAGGAGTTCTATGTAGCCAAAGAAAGTCTGCACAGAAGGTCAGGAAGGAGTTCTATGTAGCCAAAGAAAGTCTGCACAGAAGGTCAGGAAGGAGTTCTATGTAGCCAAAGAAAGTCTGCACAGAAGGTCAGGAAGGAGTTCTATGTAGCCAAAGAAAGTCTGCACAGAAGGTCAGGAAGGAGTTCTATGTAGCCAAAGAAAGTCTGCACAGAAGGTCAGGAAGGAGTTCTATGTAGCCAAAGAAAGTCTGCACAGAAGGTCAGGAAGGAGTTCTATGTAGCCAAAGAAAGTCTGCACAGAAGGTCAGGAAGGAGTTCTATGTAGCCAAAGAAAGTCTGCACAGAAGGTCAGGAAGGAGTTCTATGTAGCCAAAGAAAGTCTGCACAGAAGGTCAGGAAGGAGTTCTATGTAGCCAAAGAAAGTCTGCACAGAAGGTCAGGAAGGAGTTCTATGTAGCCAAAGAAAGTCTGCACAGAAGGTCAGGAAGGAGTTCTATGTAGCCAAAGAAAGTCTGCACAGAAGGTCAGGAAGGAGTTCTATGTAGCCAAAGAAAGTCTGCACAGAAGGTCAGGAAGGAGTTCTATGTAGCCAAAGAAAGTCTGCACAGAAGGTCAGGAAGGAGTTCTATGTAGCCAAAGAAAGTCTGCACAGAAGGTCAGGAAGGAGTTCTATGTAGCCAAAGAAAGTCTGCACAGAAGGTCAGGAAGGAGTTCTATGTAGCCAAAGAAAGTCTGCACAGAAGGTCAGGAAGGAGTTCTATGTAGCCAAAGAAAGTCTGCACAGAAGGTCAGGAAGGAGTTCTATGTAGCCAAAGAAAGTCTGCACAGAAGGTCAGGAAGGAGTTCTATGTAGCCAAAGAAAGTCTGCACAGAAGGTCAGGAAGGAGTTCTATGTAGCCAAAGAAAGTCTGCACAGAAGGTCAGGAAGGAGTTCTATGTAGCCAAAGAAAGTCTGCACAGAAGGTCAGGAAGGAGTTCTATGTAGCCAAAGAAAGTCTGCACAGAAGGTCAGGAAGGAGTTCTATGTAGCCAAAGAAAGTCTGCACAGAAGGTCAGGAAGGAGTTCTATGTAGCCAAAGAAAGTCTGCACAGAAGGTCAGGAAGGAGTTCTATGTAGCCAAAGAAAGTCTGCACAGAAGGTCAGGAAGGAGTTCTATGTAGCCAAAGAAAGTCTGCACAGAAGGTCAGGAAGGAGTTCTATGTAGCCAAAGAAAGTCTGCACAGAAGGTCAGGAAGGAGTTCTATGTAGCCAAAGAAAGTCTGCACAGAAGGTCAGGAAGGAGTTCTATGTAGCCAAAGAAAGTCTGCACAGAAGGTCAGGAAGGAGTTCTATGTAGCCAAAGAAAGTCTGCACAGAAGGTCAGGAAGGAGTTCTATGTAGCCAAAGAAAGTCTGCACAGAAGGTCAGGAAGGAGTTCTATGTAGCCAAAGAAAGTCTGCACAGAAGGTCAGGAAGGAGTTCTATGTAGCCAAAGAAAGTCTGCACAGAAGGTCAGGAAGGAGTTCTATGTAGCCAAAGAAAGTCTGCACAGAAGGTCAGGAAGGAGTTCTATGTAGCCAAAGAAAGTCTGCACAGAAGGTCAGGAAGGAGTTCTATGTAGCCAAAGAAAGTCTGCACAGAAGGTCAGGAAGGAGTTCTATGTAGCCAAAGAAAGTCTGCACAGAAGGTCAGGAAGGAGTTCTATGTAGCCAAAGAAAGTCTGCACAGAAGGTCAGGAAGGAGTTCTATGTAGCCAAAGAAAGTCTGCACAGAAGGTCAGGAAGGAGTTCTATGTAGCCAAAGAAAGTCTGCACAGAAGGTCAGGAAGGAGTTCTATGTAGCCAAAGAAAGTCTGCACAGAAGGTCAGGAAGGAGTTCTATGTAGCCAAAGAAAGTCTGCACAGAAGGTCAGGAAGGAGTTCTATGTAGCCAAAGAAAGTCTGCACAGAAGGTCAGGAAGGAGTTCTATGTAGCCAAAGAAAGTCTGCACAGAAGGTCAGGAAGGAGTTCTATGTAGCCAAAGAAAGTCTGCACAGAAGGTCAGGAAGGAGTTCTATGTAGCCAAAGAAAGTCTGCACAGAAGGTCAGGAAGGAGTTCTATGTAGCCAAAGAAAGTCTGCACAGAAGGTCAGGAAGGAGTTCTATGTAGCCAAAGAAAGTCTGCACAGAAGGTCAGGAAGGAGTTCTATGTAGCCAAAGAAAGTCTGCACAGAAGGTCAGGAAGGAGTTCTATGTAGCCAAAGAAAGTCTGCACAGAAGGTCAGGAAGGAGTTCTATGTAGCCAAAGAAAGTCTGCACAGAAGGTCAGGAAGGAGTTCTATGTAGCCAAAGAAAGTCTGCACAGAAGGTCAGGAAGGAGTTCTATGTAGCCAAAGAAAGTCTGCACAGAAGGTCAGGAAGGAGTTCTATGTAGCCAAAGAAAGTCTGCACAGAAGGTCAGGAAGGAGTTCTATGTAGCCAAAGAAAGTCTGCACAGAAGGTCAGGAAGGAGTTCTATGTAGCCAAAGAAAGTCTGCACAGAAGGTCAGGAAGGAGTTCTATGTAGCCAAAGAAAGTCTGCACAGAAGGTCAGGAAGGAGTTCTATGTAGCCAAAGAAAGTCTGCACAGAAGGTCAGGAAGGAGTTCTATGTAGCCAAAGAAAGTCTGCACAGAAGGTCNTAACAGTTTTGGGGATTTGGTATTTCCCTGGTCACGTGAAGAATGACCCATGGTCAGTTTCAAGTGATGAAGTGATGGCGTTTCCAAGCGATACTGGGACTTTGAGAGGGGGAAAAAAAAGGGGGGGGGGCAGGTCTAAACGAATGACTGTTGGACATGCAATTGATTGTTCTGAACACAATGGTTAATGCGCTCACACAAAGAGGCCGGACCGCCACACAACGGGCCGACACGCAGAGACCGGACCGCCAAACAATGGACCCACACAAGGAGACTGGACCGGCACGCAATGGACACACACAAAGAGACAGGACCGCCACACAATGGACTCAAATAAAGAGACCAGACCGCCATACAATGGACCCACCCTCGCAAAGAACCTGGACCGCCACATAATAGGCCCACAACCAGAAACTGGACCGCCAGAAATAAAGCGCTAACGAAGCATCAAAAAATTATTTATTTGTTTTCTTGTTCGAATGGTGGATGGTCTCCCCCCCCCCCGCCCGGGGCCAGCATCAGTGGGGCGCCAAAATCGTAAACTTTACAAACAAACAAAAAAACGAGACAAAAAGTAGGGACACTTATCTCAAGTTGAAAGAAGTATGAAA
>CAXITT010002187.1:5273-19921 GCA_964033795.1 Lymnaea stagnalis
AGTTTTGTTTGGTTGTTAGTTATTTGAGTTGTGTACTCAAGTAATCCATAAAATAAATTAAGGGCAAATATGGAGTAGGCAGCCAATAAACTCATTCAATTAAGTCACATCATTCCTTTGCCATTTGTCTCATTTTACTTTCTAACCTTCCTTGTTGGTACCCGTACAGTTAACTATTGTTTGTACGGTATCATTTCTTCATTTAAGTACAGACGTAATGATTGAAAGGGAGCAAATATATGTGATCTGTGAAGGGAGTTTGGTTTCAAGGCAACTAAGTCATGCCACATTGAAAATAAAATACTGATAACCTAAATAAATAGACCCATTGAAAAAAATATAGTACATACAAACCATACACAAACAGAAAGACAAAAATCCACTAAAGTTTTTTTTTTTAAATTTGTTGTGACTTTTATTGAAAAAAATTAAACATTTAATACCAATTTTGACTTTACGCAAAATGAATAAAGACAAATTTGTATTGCATTGTATTGTAACTTATTGTACTGTATTATAAATGATACTTGGCATACACATTAAGAATAACATTGAAAAAAAGTTCAAAGAAGATTATTACACAGCAGTTATTGGAAGTGTTACAAATTGCATGTATGTGGGGGTCACATAAATATTTGAGAACTCTTCAGGGGTAGCAAATGTAAAAATGTTATAAAACTTTCTAGTTGGATATATATATATATATATATATATATATATAAAAAGCCTCTAGAATTTCGTAAAGAATATCAATGAAAAGAAGCATGCAATGCTTGAAGGCTGTAGCTAGAATACTTTTCCTCCCAATTCATTTGGCGGTCCTAAAAAATCCAGAAAATGCAAAATTGAGAAAAATGACTTTTTTAAAAATAAAATTGTGTTTTTTTAAAGTAGAGGCTTCATGAATGATATAGGATGCATACACCATGTACATATACCATTCATGAATTAAAAAGCGATTAGAAAACTAAGACAGAAAGATAGAAAAAAAAAATTAACTCACAAACCTAATAAATAAAATACATAAATACAAAAATTCGGAAAAATTTTCCTATGAGATATTTGTTTAAAAACCATCCATCATTAAGCAGAGAATTTCAATATAGATAAGCATGCAAAGTTTCAATTATGTAGTTCCAAAACTATTCCTCCTGATTCATCAATTGTCGTCCGAAAAAAAAATAAAAAATGAAAATGCTATATCAATAAAAGCTGAAAAAGACACTGACAAATGCTTATTAAAAAAAAATTAAAGGTTACTTGAACAAGATAGGATGCATACATCATGAACACATTCCACTCGTTAATTAAAAAACAATTTTAGTACATAGATATAATTGATAGAATATAAATGAATGCATTTTCCCAATAACCCACTAGCCTCGAGCCTAATAAAAATAATAAGATCATAAAAACTTCGTTCCTCATAATACATTTGATGTCAGAGATAAATGGAAAATCCTAAGTGGACCACTTTAAAAAGAGAAGAAAATTCAATTAAGCAATATTAGAAATATAGGAGTCAAATCAAATTTAAAGCATATCAATGTGAAATTATCAGGCAAAGGTAAAAAAATAATATCTTTAAAAAATATTTTACAAAACTAGTTTCAGCAAGGCATATTCACACATTCACAAAAGATAAGAATTTTCTAGACATATTTAAAATTTTTAAACATTATCGTAGAATATGTTAATTATTAAAAAATAATAAATCAATAGATTTAAGTTAAGAAACAAAAATTGGCCCAAGAAATATAATAAAAATGGGTATTTATTTACAAAGTTGCTAGTTGCTATTCGGACCCGGTCCGAGAAGTTAGAGGTTGGGATTAAAAATTTTAGGTTGTAAGACAAAATTTGGTATCAAATGAAAGATAATTGAATGGACTATATGTTTGTAAACTTAATTCTTCAGTTTAAGTAAAGGAATGTTAACTAAAATAATCTACCACAAATGACATCTGAATAGCATTGGTCTAATGGGACCCGGGTTCAAATAGCGGCAGACATTTATTTACACACCAAAAATGTATAATTTTCAGAACATTAAAAACATTCACATATTTATTTTATACAACTACTGGTAGTTGAAAATTGTTGGGGCAGCTATCTTTTTCTTTTCAGGGTAAAATTTTGTTTTACCTTAGGTCGCCCAAGTGATTTATTGTTGTCGCATGGAGTCTTAAAACATCAGCATTGGATGATGCTGCCCATAAATGGGCCTTACTCCACCAGTTCGACTCAAAATACTCCAAAGCTACATCAGGAAGAGTATCTTTCATGTCTTGCATCAACATTAAAAATTCATCACACGACTCAGTATAAACTTGAGACATAAATCCTTCAAGAATTGGCTTAACATGCTCAGGACCTACATGTTTCGAAAGAAACCTGTGCACAGCCTGGTTAATGTGAAAATGACATAGATTAACAGGTACATTTGGAAACAGATCATTTATAGCAGAGATTTCATCCATGTCTTTGTCAACCACAAAGTACTTGAAAAGACTGGCATCAGAATTCTTCAGAAGAACTGCAAACAAAGAGAAATAGATTCCTTATCTTCATTTTTTACAAAACCATGAAGAACAGGAATGCCCCTGCCCTCTCCATCAATAACCAGTGCAGTCAAAAGTGGATATAAATATTTATTGGTTTTATATGTGAAATCCATTAATAAAACCTCTGGATATTGGGCAATAATTCTAATCATATCATCAGTCATGTATGATAAATACTTAAATTCCCCACTTTCTGTTAGTCCATATAGGACACACTTCCACCAGCTTGTGATATAGAATGAAGTATAGATTGAGTTTCAGTTGCATCAGAAGATGATTTATTTATTCTTGATTTAATATTGTAAATATCCCTGGGAAGCAAATCCACATCATGCTGTTGTTCAAGCACTTGCCGGGCCTCAGGTGCCTGAATCGTGGTGCAGGACATCAACAGAAGCGTTGTCGCATTTAGTTCCACCTTGCTGTTTTCCGGATACAAGCGGCACATCTGGAAAAAAAATACACAAAGGTTACTTTGCAATAATAAGTATTATGTAAAAAAATATGCTCTGCAAACATTATTATTATTATTAGTGGTCTTATAAAATGTTCCCTTTAAGCTGTGCTGCCGCGCAGCCGTCTCACAGGCGCTGCGCAGCAGTTTTGAGTATCCGCGCAGCAAATTTCCCTGTAAGTTTGTGTTTCTGGACTGTAAAATTTTGCACACAAAAAAAATTGATGCTGTAAAACTTTGCACATAACTGTATGATTTTGCACACAAACCAACAAACCTTAGAGGGAACATTGGTCTTATATAGCGCAGTACCCCAGCCTAACTAACCTTCAACTTGGGGATAAATGTTTTAAATTTATTATAAGTCACAATAATCAAAATTAAGATATAAAACTCTGTTTGGACTATTTAGAATTTATTAAATTTCATTATACTGTTAAATAGATTTGTCTTAATTTTTTTCAAAACCTTTCTATGGTAAGGGTGGTAACCCTAACCTTAACCTAAAGTTTTCAGTGATAAAATTTCTGAGCACCCTAGATTGAATGTGTTAATGAATGGTACAAAACATTCTTTTAAAATGCATCCATCTCTAACACTATAGTATCTGTAGTACCTGCCACAAGAATATGCTATTTATTATTATTATGTAAATATTTTTCGCAGCACATGCACTTACTTGTTCATGCATTGATTTGGTAATTTCTAGCCGAGATGGATTTCTCTTGGCAACAAGCTTTATCTTTGCCTGGCATCCCAATTTGAAAGAACTGAAAAATATAAAAATTCTCAATGAATTGCCAAAAGTGGTAAGGGTTAATGTGGAGCATGAATGCCATGGCGTCATTTGCTTCTTTATTATAGTTGCAGTGAATTAGGGGTTAGGTTAGGTTGAGGGGTCGATTTAGGGTTCAGGTTAAAAAAAAGGCATAGGCATCGATTTAGGGATACATTTAGTCGCGGCCATCGATAAAATAGTGGCATTCGTCCTCTACATTTACCGTGGTAATAATCATTGGCTTGGAGAAAGAATTATTACATGACAAGACCAACTAAATTTAACCTATTATTTATAATTATTATTACTTACGCTTGTGATTTTCTTTGGCCTGTTGTCCTTGAAGACTTTGACTTGCGTTTAACTCCTTGTTTGCAACAATGAATTATATATTCATATTTAAGGTGTTCCAAATTGGGATCTTTCATCTTCTCTGACGATCTTTTAGTGAAACACACATTGAGTTCTTTACAAAAATAATTCAATTCTTCTTCAAATCAAAAATGCTGCCAACCTCCATTTTTATAAAAGAAAGCGCGGCAGACTTGTCGATTATTAAGCCTCTGGTGTAAAAATGTGTCCAGCAGGCAACACAAGAGGATCCAAACGAAAATTAGCTACCAAGTTAGAATAACACATAGAAAACTAATGTCCAGTGGGCTGCACGCCTGGACTCAGGAGGCTATATCTATGGCATTTTCAAACCAATTTTAATAGGACAAATTTTAAATCTATAATTTATCACATCGATTTCTATAGCCCCCCCCCCCCAATCTCAGACATAACTAAAAGGGTACTTTATTAAATTGGCCCCAACCGGGGACCCTATATCAATTTAAATGTATTATAGTTGTAGTAGTACAATTTAGTTGTATTATATTTCGCATTCGAGAAATAATTACTTATAAAAGTGATTTTGCACACGTTTAATGGAGGATATTAGATATAATCTATTATGTTCTAGAATGTACTATATTATTCTACGGGGATTATATAATTAGATCTAAAAGCTTACCGAACAAAATCGCATTTAGCATGATCCTATAGAGAAACGGGATCCTAATGGGACCCATCGGTTACGTGATTTCATCAGCGAAAAGGATACCATCGACATCCCATCAAGTAACGGGGTCAAAATGGGATTAGGATCCTATCAAAAAAAGAGATGACATCGGAAAAGATAGTCCCTAGGTGAAACGGGATTCCACTGAGAAAGGTATCCGAACGGGATAGGTAGCCCACTGGGATAAGAAAACTGAAGGGATCAGGATCCCAACATGATCTTGATTCCCCTTGGATCTGGAGCCACAAGAAAATAGGATCTCATCGGGAACGGGATCAAAAAGGGAAAAGAGATTTATTTATTTATTTATTTATTTATTTATTTAGGCATTTTTAAATAGCGCTTATCATAAAGCTCTAAGCGCTTTACAATTATTAAAACATGTAAACTAAGTAAATACAAATGAGACACTAGGATAGTAACTACTATTCTATAGAAACAATGAAAATGGCTATAAAACGAGGACACTTTGACACTTCAGGATCAACCCGAAACAGAAAATGAGGTAGGGCAAGGAGGGTGCATCACAGGTCATAGGCGGACCTAAACAGATGAGTTTTAAGGGACTTTTTGAAAATGGACGAGGTTTCACTATGACGTATATGGAAGGGGAGCTGGTTCCAGAACGTGGGCCCATGGAAGCAGAAGGAGCGTTCACCGATGGTCTTAGTTTTAGTTCTTGGGATTGAGAGGGTTCTACTGTCAATGGAAGAACGTAGTTGTCTTGTGGGGATGTAAGGAAGCAACAGTTCAGAGAGATAGACAGGAAAGTGAGGGTCAGTGAACGAGTTGAAGCAAAGATTGGCAGACTTGTATTTGATGCGAGAGGATATTGGAAGCCAGTGGAGTTGCCGCATGTGTGGTTGAATGTGGTCATGTTTCTTTGATTTAAAAATTGCGCCAGGATCGGGTTCAGAATGGGACTGAGGACTCATTAGAATTGGGGTCTTACCAGGTTGGGGTCTCAAGGACAGACCCTACATGATTGATTTTCGCATTGTATAGTCTCCAAAATATGCGGATAATTTATAATTTCTTACCTTTTTTTCCTTAAATAAAGTCTCTCCGCTGCGAAGCGCGGGTATTTTGCTAGTAAGTTTAAATATTTGAGTGTGTAGTTCAAGGGTGGCAAAAGTAGAAAGAATATAGTTTACATCTCACTGGAGCCGAATTGAAGATGTCTTTGATCATTATTATGGCTTATTTTGGCACTCCCCACCCGAAAAGTTCAAATGCAATCTCAAAATTGCCTCAAAGACACAACAAATTCAAGTATGCACCAAAATGCACCTCTGCATTTTGAGTCTGCCTGTCTTAAGCACCCTAAATTTCTGCACCCCTTCACTCACGCTGATCAATGGTACAGTATTGGGTTGATTATAAGCTTGTGCCTAATAATTTCTCTGGGATACGCCAATGAGTGAATTCAGTTTATGTATGGCACACTTGGCATCATAATGCCTCACATAAAACCTTCAAAATATCCTCACACGTTATAAAAGTAAAATAAAAACATTGAATCCAAATATACTCAAAAATACACCTCTTGACTTTGATGTAATCAACCCCTCAACCAATAAAGATTCATCGGTGCCCTCAATTTCCGCCCTACTTCCCGATGAAATTGCTCCCAGATTTCTGTATCGATAGGAACACTGGCTAGAGGTGCAGCTACTATTAGTGCCGCCGTCCTCACGTTCACAATACAAACTCTGCCTCACCTGCATATAAATAAAAAGTGACACCTCGGTGGACCACCCCATCTACCTTATTTCGACGCCACTTGCAGTATCTACAGTGTTTGGCGTAAGGGACAAGATTTATTTTTGGCCCCCACCCTTAACTCTGAAACTGATTATTTTCAACCATTAAATACAATCAAAGCCCATTTTGCCCCCTCCCCGCTAGTCTGGTTCCCCGTGACATATGCCCCATCTGCCATCCCTTAGCTACGCATCTGGCTACTGGCAAATGGCACAGACCTCCCCCCCTGCCACTATTTGCAACTGCTTTTAGGTAACATTTTATATGCGGCAGTATGGAACAGATAGGAATAAGAGAATCCACTCTCATTCATAGTCATAGCGTGACTGCTATGGGTAACCCCAGCACGTACACATCCATGGTCTTTTAAAGTAACACAGAGCTATGTACTGGCCTTAAATTTTATGTTGGTTATTTACACGCGGGAATAACCATCCCTGCCCCGGGGTTGACCCATGGTCAGCTCGGACGCTGGTTCCCTGTGACTGTGTGTGTGGGGGGGGGGCGAACTGGGACTTGAGGTGTGTACATTTTGGAGATTGTGGTGTGGAACGGATGCGTCGGGTCGGCGGAAGGTGTGAGAGATTTTCCTGTTGGCTCTGTCAACGGATTGTGCCTTACATTAAAAAGCTATAGTTCTCAGACCTGATTGTTTTATTGTGATTTTATTTAAACTGTAAGCTACGTCACCGCTCGGCTACATAAATATATATATATATATAAAAAGTTTGTGGATTTGTTTGTTTGTGGGTTTATTGCACAAAAGCTTTTACGTGGATTGATGGATCAAACTTGGCATATATATCCATTAGTATCCAGAAGGAACTCTAAAAGGGTTATGAGCTTTTTATAACTTTCCATTTGGGGCCGGGAGCCCGAATTCGTTTTTTTCCATATATGCGCCATATAAATAAAAATAACAACAATGCTCCTACATGAATAAATGGATCTTGACCAAACTTAGTACACATACACTTTATTATAGGCCTACATCTTCATATACCGACGGGTATTAACTCATAAGATCCATTCATATGGGGCCGGGGACCCCGTTTCATTTTTTCTTATATAAGCGACATAAATATCAATAGGCTTAGACAGCACTATAGTTTCTGTGTGAACTGATGGATAAAGGCCTAGCGTTATCAATAACGTTCATTGTCTGTATTGAAATATCGGTGGATTTAAAACTAATATTATTCATTCTAGAATTTTCCAGAAATTTATGGAATGGGCCCCCGGGGCCCCTTGATTAACTTAAAAGAAAAAGGATTATAATTATGGTATTTGTTGAAGATTTTTATCGTTTTCGAAAAATAATTAGAAAAGTAGTTTTACACATGTTTCGAGCATGTTATTAAATTTAATCTAGAATATTCCAGAAAGTTCTAAATTGTTACAAGGGGATATATAGTAGGATCTAAGTGATTATTGAGATATTATTTAGTTCTATTCATTTTTATACTGCCCCGGAGTGTACTGTTGTCTCAGTACCACTGAGTATTTTTTTTTAAAATTCGGTATAGAAACCAAAGGGGTCGGGATCCCTTCATATTTTTTTACTTTCGGCTAGCAACAAGATAGCGGCCTTTCAAAGTTTTGTGTACCGAAATTATACAAAAACAAGAAGGTGTTGTAAAATTATTATCATAATTGCATAAATTCAATTTCGGGGAAGTAAGAGTTGTATTGACTACGCCTTACAGGCATGTACAGGATGAAGCTCTTGATCATATTGTAGTTTTATTTGTGTTTCCTATTGTCCTTGCGTAGTCGGCCATCTTAGCTTTCATCACAATCATCGCTCATCCAAGCTAATGATATACGGTTGGTGACACGCCCCGCCCGGCTGTAGTACTATTCTAGTGTCTCTGGTTTTTCATTTTTATTTTGCTTTAGCAGTTTAAATAGTTTAAATATTTTTTAATAATTGTAAAGCGCTTAGAGCTTTAAGGTAAGCGCTATACAAAAATGCTTAAATAATAATAATACTCACGCCATCGACTATTGTTTATGAATGCTCAACGTATTCTCTTGACTGCTAATCTTGTTTAGCGACTGAAAGAACTCTCCATTGGTCGAGGCCTGACCCGTAAGCGTACCCATCGTAGTGGTGGACGGAAAATTGGAGCACGACGACAGAAGAAGCGTCTTTATCGAGCAGGTCGTCGGAAACAGCGTCCACTGAAATATCACCATGGAGACAGCCATGTCAATATTATTGCTTGCGAAGATCTTCTTGGCACTCCTTCTTCCTCAAAGCTTACTCTAGGCTATTCTAGCCCAGCAAACCTCATTCACATTAACACCTCTCCACCTTCCAGCGACAGCTTCGCATCGCCTCATTTAATGCTCATTCACTTGGCTCTTTTGAGAAACGTATCGCAGTCTCCGAATTTATTACCGACAGGCGGATAGACAGCATGTTTCTCCAGGAGACCTGGTTCCGGCAGACTGCTGATGAAGGGAAGTGCGCCGATCTCGCTCCGCCTGGTTATTCAGCCCGATCATTTCCTCGTGCAACTCGTGCTGGTGGCCTTGCTGTCATCTATAAAGACACGTTATCTCGTTATCTGGCCTTAGTCACAGACTTTCCTTTTGCCCACACATCGTTTGAAGCAGTTCAACTTACGTTGTCAGTGCCCCAGCAAAGTGTTCATTGTATGTCCATTTATCGCATCTGTCCTAGCAGGAAAAAAACAACCTAACTGATGATGTGTTTCATCGGGAGTTCCCGGATCTACTGGATCGTTGCAACACATAGGCTGGCACTTACATCGTAGTAGACGATATGAACTTTCACTTTGAAAAGCCACAGAACTCCACTGCAAAGAGGATGGAACTTTTGCACTTATTTGGTCTTAGGTAATTAGTCGACCAACCGACTCATAATCGTGAACATGTCATTGTTTCGGTGCTACATAGGCCTCAGGATGGTTTAGTTAACTCTGCCACCATTGCCCAAGAGCTTTCATCAGACCACTTCTGTGTTGTTTGTGAGCTTAGCGTTAGTGCCCCCTCTCCTGTCCATCAGTTCAAGGAGGTCCGCAGTGTGAGTGCTATTAATAGGGATTTCTTTATACATAATCTAAGTTTGAAAGTGTCCCCCGAACTCTGCCCTACTTTGGAAACACTAAACAGTGCATTGCACACTGTGTTTGACCGACACGCCCCCCTCACTCACCGCAGTGTTAGACCAGCATGGTCGGCTCCCTGATATGCCACTATAAGGGAAGAATTACGCAGTGCCAAGAAAGAGCGACGTAGTGCAGAAAAGAAGTGGCTGAGGTCAGGTCTTTTTTTTTTAGGCAAATGTATTATGCTGCCAAGAAACGTGTGTCCAGGATTGTGTGTCGTGCATTTTAGCCAAAAGATAATTATGGGTAAAACCAACAGGCAGTTGTTTGACGTTTGTGCCCACCTCAGAGGGATTAGCAAAGGTATTTCTCTTCCTTCAGTTTATCCGTTGCCCCAGCAACCGGATATTTTCTGTATTTTTTTTACAAGCAAAATTGCTGACATTCCCGCTGAGCTTGATCGTCTTAACATATCACCCCTAGATTTGCCTTCATTTTCTTATGTTAATTCACATTTTGAAGTTTTTCAACCGGTTTGAGAACAAGAGGTCAAAAGTGTTATTTTAAAGTCTAAACCTACATCATGTTCTTTGGACCCCATCCCTACCCCCCTGTTGGTTGAGCCGTTAGATCATTTGCTCCCAACGATAACCCATATAGTCAATGAAAGTTTATTTTCTGGCACTTTTCCCCCTATTTGTAAGTCAGCTGTCATCAAACCATTGCTTAAGAAGCCTGGTCTGGATGAAAATAATTTTAAAAAACTATAGACCTGTATCTAACTTATCATTTTCATCTAAAGCCATTGAAAAATTTGTACTAAAACAACTTTTTGCTTACTGAAACGACCACTCTCTTCTCAGTCCTACTCAGTCGGCCTGTAGACCTTTCCTTAGCACTGAGACGGCTCTTCTGGGAGTCACTAATGACCTCTTGCTGGCACTTGACAGTGGTGATATCTCCATCCTGATCCTCTTAGACCTCAGCGTGGCCTTCGACACCGTTGACCATGAAATCCTTTATAAAACCCTAGAAAATTACTTTGGAATTTCGGGATCAGTTTTGGCTTGGTTTAGGTCCTATCTCTCCGATAGAACGGAGGCGGTCGCTGTCGATGGCAGTGCTGACTTGATGTACGGATTGGCCCAGGGGTCCGTTTTAGGCCCAGTTCTAATCATAATGTATACCAGGCCACTGCTCCTCTTGCTCGGGAGGCATGCTGTGGAGAGCCAGACATTCGCTGATGACAAGCAGCTATACAAGCATATCCATCCCTCTTTTGTCGATTCTGCTATCCGAACTTTGTGGGAGAGCATTGATGATGTCAAGACATGGAAGTTGAACCTTAACGATAACAAAACGGAAGCACTCCTTATTCACGATCATAAATCATCCTCAAACTCAGCTCTCCCCACTTAATTTCATGTAGGTAACTCTGATGTACAGTTTACTTTCTCCGCTAGGAATCTTGGTTATATACTGTCTAACAATATGTTTTTCGATAATCATATATCTCACATTTGTCGTTCTGCATACACCATTTGTCAGGTAAGCTCCATCCGCCCATGTCTTACAGTTGGTGCAACAAAAACTCTAGTCTGTGCTCTTGTTCTCTATCGTCTTGACTATTGTAATTCTCTTCTATCAGGTTCACCAAAACACTTCTAAAGGCAAGAAAACGTGATTACGTCACACCACTACTTCATTCACTTCATTGGCTCCCTATACAAGCACGTATTGACTACAAACTCTATCTTCTCTACCACAGCTTTTTCTCGAATTCCTCCCTTTCTGTCTAACCGAACTTCTCTCTGTCTATTCATCCCTTCGACAGCTTCGCTCCTCCGCAGATGCGCGTATTCTTTCTGTCCCCAAGACTCGCACAAAAACATACGGTAAACAATTATTCTCTTTCTGTGCACCCAAACAATGGAATTCTCTTCCATTGCACATTCGCAATTTACCGACCATCACAACCTTCAAAATTGCATTCAAAACACATCTCTTTAACCTCTACTATCCTGACTGATTCCCACCTCTGACCGAAAAACGATGGTACTGAGTGTCGTCCATGGCTTGAAATGTATATAGTTTTATATATATATATTTTTATTGTTTTATTTAATTAATGTATGTCAATTAATTATTTCAGATTTTTTTTTATGTTTGTTAAATTGTAGGTACAGCGTGGTGAGTCCAGCCCTAGGCTGGGGTACCACGCTATATAAAACCACGTATTATAATAATAAAAATAATCTTCATCCCTATGGGATCGTAATCGCGCCAGAAAAAGGGATCCAACCGGGATCAGGATCCCAACCTTTAATATATGCACCAGGATCGGGATCACACTGGGAAACTGGAATGCGCAGGGATCGTTGTCAGAATGGGATTAGGGTCCCAAGGGGATCGGGGTCCCAACAGGATGGGGTCCTAATGCAATCCCGAGCCAAGCCGGGCATATCGGCTAGTGTATTAATATTTGATTTATCTGATGGAAGATTTATAAATACCCCCCCCCCCTTTTTTTTGTTTGTTTGTTGCTCCCACTACATCAAAAAAAAAATAATAAAGAGATGGGGTCCTAATGCAATCCCGAGCCAAGCCGGGCATATCGGCTAGTTTATTAATATTTGATTTATCTGATGGAAGATTTATAAATACCCCCCCCCCCTTTTTTTTGTTTGTTTGTTGCTCCCACTACATCAAAAAAAAAATAATAAAGAAAGAATTTAAAGATTCAGGAGATTGGAGGAATTTTTGTTATTCTAAATTTTAAAACTACAATAAAGATCTCTTTTTTTTTACTTTGAAAAACTCTTTGATCTTCTTTTGAACACCTCCCACACCTACACACACACAAATTCCTCGGTTTGCTTAAACTGACATTTAAAAAAAAAAATAGGAATTGACTTTAAAATCGAAAGACTAGGTTATAAAAACTTGTGAAACGTGCTAACCAGTGCACTTTTAAAGCACATTAACTTGTGAATCATTGTTTAATATTAATCAACAATACGGGCCGCATGAAACGTCTAGAAGCGAGAGGGTCTTCCTAGAGTGCCCAGTTCTTAAGAGGACACTGACTGGAGTAGCACATCGGTGAAAACGGAAATCAAGGCAAGGATTGCGCAGAACGAAAAGCTTACAGGAAAAAAATTCCAATGGAAGGCCACCCCCCCCCCCCCCCCCAAAAAAGCAAACAACGTTAGTGAGGGATCTCCTGTGAAAAGTGCAACCGAGACTGGCCCTCGAGATCGGTCTTTTAAGTTCTTCGAAGGGAAAGAATTGATATGGACGAGTTCGAGTATTTAAACTTTGATATCAAGTTGAGTTCAGATGCCTAGGAAAGGATGGGGCGATTCAACCCAGGCGGCTTTTTTTCCCCTTTATATTTATAGAAGGTATTTTCTGCAACGGAAGAAGTGCGGCACATTAGCTTCGCAAGTGATTGAGTTGGGTGGTCATTTTATAATTTGAACCTTGAGAAATGGGGAACCGAGCTCCTGGAAATACCTTAAATTTCGTGTAAATGTGTGGGTGTTGTTTGGGGTGGGGGGCAAATATTATGGAAAGAGAAGTAGCTCGATACTAATCTCTCTGTATATACCAACATATTTAAGTCATTAGTAGGTCTACGTTTAAACGATTTTTCAGTTTTTCCATTTTTTGTTCGTCTTTCCCACCTCAACCCCCAATTTTCGCATAGTGTGGTCATCAGACAGGCCCATCCTTTAATCAACGTTCGACAAGGCAATACTTTAATATGTTTGTTATTTTGAATATTGATGGAGAGACTGATCAAGAAGTTGTGGGCCAATAGAGAATTCGTTCAGTTTTGTCATAGTGGATCCTCTATAAGTTGAGCGTTTTAAGCTTATGTGTTATGAGTGGCATCGCGGCCACTCGAACATCCTGTTGTTTGGTCTCAAATTCGTCCTGTTTTAGAGAGACAAAAATTTCTAGGAAGACATTAAAACGCCGAATTGCCATCGATAAATCTTTTTCCCTTTAAAAGTATAGGCAAGTAACGCCCTCCCCCGGTCTTTAACACACACCATTTAAATAGTAACTTATTTGTCTCAAAAGTTACGTCCATGGCCGTCGACCACTTCACTCTCCCCTAGCTACGCCACTGGGGATATGTAATTAACATTTTGACCAACCTTGAAAATGACCCCCTTTTTTTGTTTTTGAACCGAAACAAGCCGGCATCGTATGTGTTCTTAAGTAAGTCTAGCATCTTACGTGTTCTTAACTAAGCCTAACATCTTAGGTGTTCTTAAGTAACCCTAACATCGTATGTGTTCTTAACTAAGCCTAACATCTTACGTGTTCTTAATTAAGCCTAACATCTTAAGTGTTCTTAAGTAACCCTAACATCGTATGTGTTCTTAAGTAAGCCTAGCATCTTATGTGTTCTTAAGTAAGCCTAGCATCGTATGTGTTCTTAAGTAAGCCTAACATCTTAGGTGTTCTTAAGTAAGTTTAGCATCTTACGTGCTCTGAAGTAAGCCTAACATCTTATGTGTTCTTAAGTAAGTCTAGCATCGTATGTGTTCTTAAGTAAGCATAGCATCTTATGAGTTCTTAAGTAACTCTAGCATCTTACGTGTTCTTAAATCTCTGCAGTCTCACGTTTTTTTTCACATTTCTTAAAAATCTTAAGGTGATTTTTTAAAATAATTAATTAACTGATCTGAAATAGCTCTGATTTGATCAGTTAAATATATTAACTTGTTCATCTTTGACTCAGCTATCATTAGATATTTTTTGTATATTTTATTTTCTTAGTTATAAAAATAATTGAAACATTATTGGACAATTTGGAACGCCCTTCCTGTCGATCTTAGAAACAACCAGACACTGGAGTCCTTTAAAACAGATCTAAAGACACATCTATTTCGCAAATACCTTCTGGGATGATTGTCTACCTTATTTTCCATGT